>PVIU01012125.1:0-61807 GCA_004026605.1 Ondatra zibethicus | reverse complement strand
TCAATATTTATTACTTACTTATAATGTCTTTTATGTTTTAATGTTAATATGTTAATAACCAGAGAATAGTTGAATGTTGATATTTTGTGTTTACATGCATGGGAACAAGTGCAGTAAATGTCTGTTTATTTTTGACATATGTGACTAGTGAAGCCATTTGGTCAAAGGATTTCATATTGGGATGTTTCAGATGTATTTTGTTTTCTTGATTTTGTGACTCAGTCACTTTATATATTATATATTGATTCAGATTGCATTCTTTTATCCTTTATATAGCTTGTATATTGTATACATTTTACTTTCTAACATTTCTTGCTGTTTTATTATGAACCTTGGATGCTTTGAAAATTGCTATTTTATTGCAACACAGCTGCTAATTTGCCATTTCCCTTCATTGCTGTATATTCTTTATTTCTATTTTGTTACAGGATGTCTTTTGTATGATTACAATCTGATTAAATGCATTGAAACTTTTATTAATATGTAGTATGCATTCTATTATAAAGAAAGTTCTAGAAGTTTTTAGAACGTATGCCCTGACACTCATAGCCATACTGTTAAAATGTTCCTATTTTAATATGAATATGCTTCTACTAATCTCATTTACCAGCTTGTTGATGCTTTAATTAATCTCTCCTCTTTTTTGAAATTCAGAAACAATATTGTTGCATTATCTTTCTCTACTCTCTTTTGTATCATACACCTGATAATTCAATGCTTTCAAAATTCATTTTTGTAATATATTACTTGAGCATATAAATGTTATTATTTTCTATCACATTTTTAATTATATCAAACTTCCTTTGTTCTAAATTTGATATTTTATTAATTCCTATTTTACCTATGTAATAATTTAGCTATTCATCTTTTCTTCATTATTTAAAAATAATATAGGTCATTTTCCTCTTTCTGTTACAAGATGCTCTGCAATACTTTGAGGATGTTAAAGCTAAGTATTCTAAGATTCTTGAGATTATACTTCTCTGTTCTCTTGAGCTGTCTGGATCAAGAAAACTAATATCTTTAATCCCTTAGTTTATTGTACCTCTTTTCTCAGGTTAGATGAACATTAGCTTCCTTTGGGCACCACTGTAGTTTTATTCTCTTTTCTTTTGAATACATTTTATGTTGTTATACTTGTTTCTTTTTATTAGAAATGTAAATTTGTCTTGGCATTATAAAAATCAACTTGTCTCCTCAAAAAGCTAAAAGCAAGGATAACAGTCTAATCATCTCCCTCTTGATCCACACCTTGAGCAATCAGTAAGTGTATCACAGATATGTGGTCACATCTACAGTCATGTCAGTGCTGTTTACAAGAGCTGACTCATGTACAACAACGTACCCTTCAACAGAATAATAGATAAAGAAAAATGTGCTTTATATACATAAAGGAGTCTTACTCAAACAAAGAGAAGGATCAAATGTTATCTCCAGAAAAATTCATTGACCTGGGAATACATATGTTAATAAATTAAGACTTGTTATTCACCAAAATTTTAATTAGGCATTACTTTAAAAATTTTTATGTGATTTGATCATTTGATCATTTAAAATATACTACTGACATAATTTAATATTCAAATCTTTGACTTTCCCAGTGGAAGCTACTTCAGCCAGACTTTGCATTTTGTCAGACACTTATCATTCCCTGAGAACTTCATTTTAATATAAATATTTAAAATCACGTATTATTTTATTTGTCTAATTCTGAAGTCAGTTAGTGTTCAAAGTTCTTTGGGTTCTTTTCATTAGATAATGGCATGCAGAAATGAACACCTGTTCATTAATCATTCTGTTTTCAAAGGAGTGTTTGTCATATCAATATTTAGGATAATGTGTGTATGGCTTATACATGCACTCATATTTCTATACATCCAAGTGCATATACATATTCATTCTCTACCTAATATAGATCACTGATCTTTCTCAGAAGACAAAATTTTATAGTCAGTCAGACTTCAATTGTTTGAACCATGTTTGCCCTCTGTGCAGATACCCTAGTTAATATACTTCTTTGGGTTGAATATCTTGAACTTGATCACTGGGTTGACTGCACTTTCTCATTCTCTTTGTAGAGTCCTGATTTTTACCCCTTGCAAAAGAACTTTTAGAATCAAGTCACCTGCAAGGAATACCAAGGTAAAGAGAAATAAGGTTCAAAGATTTCAAAATTGTATTTCATACTTCACAAATATATATGCTATTCTAAATTCACACATACATATTTTCTAGTAAAAATAGAAATATACACTTTTGATACTCTGCCTTTTAACATAGTGCAAATTCTTTTTAATTTTTTTTATTTTTTTCTTAAAATATTTGATTAAATGTTGCTTATTGCTTGTAGCACATATTTCTTTGCTTCAAGCAGGGTTTAAAGCAAGTTCAGTAATTCCAATTCCTGATTCCATTTATAAAAATATCTCCTTGCATGACCCATTTGGGTCAAATCCAGGAATATTTAATGAGCGTGTGCTAAAACAGATCCTGCATACAGGAAAAGTGTGTTTGGATTTATACTGTTTTAAAATCCAAAATGCTATACCTTATTTACAATTAAACAAATGTCATAATAATATAATTATCTCACTAATATATGAATATATTTCTATATATAGAGATTTTGATATAATCAGATATACACACTGTATTTTTATTGTACTATTTGCCATCTGTGAATGTACTTAAGAACTTGTGTGTTCTGCATACATAAATGCAGACATTTAATACACATGTTACTATGCATGAATTTTTGAAATTATTAATTTTCATTACAGTTTGAACTGGGTCATAAAATCTTGATTCCTTTCTTTGAGAAGCAAGACAGTTTCTTTAATTTTTGTTCAGATAGCTACCTTACAAAAATAAAGGGATGAAGCAGTGGAAACAGCAGCTTCCATAATGAGCCATCCTTCAAAATTCATGTCAGTACTGAGAGCAAATTTGGAAAAATATTAACATCAAAGTCTAAATTCCATTAACAAGACTTAAGGAAAAAAGCTTTCTATTATGTACTAAAGACAAATTTAAGTGCCCAAGGTAAAGAATGGTAACATTTGGCTAATGAATATGTTTCGTATCAGTTGCTTTGAGAAAGAAGGGAGGGTAAAGGAGGTCAATGGGAAAGTGCTGTCATTTGCTGATAACCAGCATGGTACCTGTGAATGTTTCTTCTGAATTACCATAGTTAAAAACTGTTCATTCTAGACTCGCAGTGAGAAGCATGGCAGAATAAGAGGTTGTTTATATTTTGAACAAAGTATGTATATATATATATATATATATATATATATATATATATATATATAATTTAATTTCTCAGGCAAGAATAATTGAGAAGTAGCAACTGAAGCATTGCATTCAAAAGCTGTAATTGCAGCAAAATCAATTAGACAGCTTTTCTTGTTCGCATTTGAAACTTTGACATCACACATCCCGTTTATTTGCTTCTGGCCTAATAACCTTCTACATGCTGGGAAAAAAATCTTTGTTCTCTGATAGAAGTAATAAAGCTGTCTGCACGATTCTCTCTTGTGAGACATGGAGTGTTCCTATTTTATTTAATCTATTGGTGTGCAGCCTTTTCAAAGTAAATACTTCACAAACGCTGAACAGAGAAAGACATGCAAGGGGACTTGCCCGAGGAGTGTAAAAATTAAAAAGAGCCCTGTGAAGAAATAATGATGGCTCTATAACAAATTAAATAAATACGAACCCCGGGTCAAGCGGGCCTTGACTCTCAGTTGCTGCTGGAGTGCGAAGTGCTTCATATTCTCCCAGCCCATTCACTTGCTCCTGTTGAATAGAAAGCATCTAGAAAATGAAGAGATCTAAATGCCAGCAGGAGCTGAGCTGCATTCTTCCAAGCATGTCCTGAGCCTAGTCACCCAGAACAACTTGTGATCCCTGGACAAAGCTGCACACAGCAGGTGGCCATATCAAGAAATTTTCCTCCTGGAATTAGATATTATCCCAGGAATCACTACTGAGTCAAACATAATGCCTCATCCTGCTGGGTCAAGTAGGATTCCATTTCAATTTCTTTACACAACGATGCGTTTCATCTTGTCTGCGTACAATGACAGTGCTCAGGCGTGAAGTAAATTGAAGTGCCTGAAAGGCAGAATTGTCCCTTGAACCTGCAGCATTCCCAAGCCCAGAAACACACATTGTCAAGTGAGTTCCAGATAAGCAGGGTCTTCAGTAAGTATTTGTGCTGCCCGGTTTCCTTTAATCATACTCCCTTTTGTAAAACGGATTTTCGAGGGAAAAGATAAATCATTGCAGAAGGGAGAAAAAAGGTCATTTTCAAAAGCTTAAGAGGTTCATTTTGTGTGGTTTTCCAAGGTGAAAAAGGTAATTCAGAGGAGTGAAAGTTTTTTGGGATCAGCTTAATTCATCCTTTATTTTACCAATGAAAACTATTGAAATAAGCTTGAGCAAGGTTTTTTATATGAATGTTCCTATAGATAGGAAGTGATGATTCTTTTGTTTGTTTGCCAACATCGTAGCCAGACTCCAGCAAATGAAATTTGGGGATGACAACAGGATTTTCTACTTTCTTATTTGAAAGCATATGAGTTTTTTGGGTTGTTTGACAGATATATTTCAACACATTCATCAATAATGTATTTCCACCTCTAGAACTTAGAGCTAGCATCAGCGTTACTGTGTGGCCATAGAAAAGACGATTTCCCACTTTGACTCCCTTGATTATCAGGTTATGTTTGAGCTTTTTAGACTTAAAGACATGTGGCAACATCTGAAAACTAGCATTTTATGTTTATTTTCCCGAAAGTTTTTACTTGAGAGGCCAGAAGTTCAGAATCTTGAAGTACATTTCACCAGTAGGAATAATTCTCCTGATTGTAATTCTTAAAAGAATTGCAACATAAATAAGAACTATTTTAGCTTAACGATATTCAATATCTGAAAACAATTACTATGCCAGAGTAACTAAAACAAAAGGGGAGGAAATGGTGCATCCAGTAACTTGGTGCAGGCTTCCTGTGGCAGTTTTACCTTTACTTTCTTTGGTTAAAAGATGCATTTTCACCCTTGTAGAAGATCTTTTAGGATGCAAAAGCAAATGTCTTTCACATCATTAAGGAAAGTAAGAACTTTTTTTCCTGTCACTTTGTTTTGGAAGTGAATATCCAACAGTGATCTTCACACTAGTATGTAGACTAATACAAAATAAAAGGATGATACCTACCTGATGCCTCATATCAGAGTTTCTCTCTTCCAGACTGTAGAAATTATTTGACTGTGTATGTCAAAGTGTGACTTCCTCTAATTCTATACATTTATTATAGCCAGAAAAAGCCATGCATAGCTTTGTCCAATTATCACATAAAGTTAAATCAGAGTACTCTACAGAATTTGTAAAAGAGAAACAGCTGTCATGAAAGAGAAACTACTATTATATAAGATTTGCCTTAAAAAGGTCAATTTGAAATAATTCAGCATATTGAAAAGAAATAATCATGTGCACTTAGAAATTATATAACAAGAAATATGAGCAAAATATTATGTGATTATGATGTTGCTCATTCTTATTGCCATTAAAGCTCTTCATTATTCATTGTATTAATAATAATGCCTGCTTTATCTATTAGCACTATGTTCTGGGGGAGCTATATTTCCCAGAAGAATGTCCAGATGTCTATCACACTAGGAAAATACAAGATATTTTAATAATTTCCTTTTTACTTTTCCCTTAATGTTTATGCTCCTTCAACTGGTCCAATATCAATATTCTAATGATGCATTCGTATTTTCTCATGGTAATTGTCTCTTATTAAATACTTAAATAGTCATTGTTACTTTTATCCTGAGTTTTCTAAGTGAATCAGCAACTTGTTAATATTAATAACATAAATAATATATAAATCACATAATAATAATGAAAATTTCACAACATATCATGTTCTAGAATTTAATTTAAACTTCTAAAGATATTTATGTACTAATTTTCATTACAATAAAAATTTCCTTTGGGGTTCTTCCTTAGTATCACAGTCACTGAAGAAGTTCTTTCAAGTGGAATATTTCAATCACTGAGGGGTTTTTGTCAGTTTTTACGTAAGACTATTCATTAACAGTATAAGAATCTGTGCTTAAATACTCTTGGTGAACCACATAAAAGCCTCCACGAAAAATATTTTTAGTGGCATAATTTCATAAGGAAATTTCCAAATGGAACTCTTAGTTTCTACTTTCCTATCAAATTCTCAGCATCTCCCAGTGTAGATTATGCTAGAGTAGAACTCACTCTGTACCCTCCTTGTCCTAATCATCCTCCTCTGGTTCCCAGAGTGTTGAGATTGCTGGTGGGTACCAGTCTGCCTGGCTTATAGCTTTTCAAATTTTTAAGATGTAAAACTATTATGCAGAAATGGTTGCTTATTTTAAAGTTGTAAACATATGTACAAATATTATATTTTTGTGCCTATAATCCTGTGTAAAGATTTGGGGAAGTGAAATATGTAAAGATGGCAAGGGGCTATAAGATAAGATGCAGGGGCTGAAAGCTATATCTTGGAACTAGTGTATCACATTCACTTAAATATCACCAGTCAAAAGCAAGGCCATGACTAACCACAGAAAGTAAGCCAGACCAGATCTACTTTGTGTCTGCAAGGCATTAGGGTCACATTCTTAGTAAACAGAAATTGGGGACTTTAATATTTTTTTTTGAACAGCCTTCTACATCCACCATCTCAAAGAAGTTAAACCTCTCTGAGATCTCTAACTTCCCTTAGAGACTCTGTGTGAAGCATATTTAAGTGAAAGGGATTCCCAAATAGGAGCTTATCCTCTCTCAGAAGATATAAGTTTTGAATCAGAGGTGGCAAGCATCTCTGTCTTCAAGTGAGTGCCCCTGTGATTGCTGGTCACAGTTGCACTGGGTATCTTCACTTTACTATTAACATTTCTTAGTTATTAAAAAGAGCATCTTTATAGCTGATGAGAACACCTGTGCACACCTGTAGACAGTGAAGCATTGTACTGTGCATAAAGGCTCATAGTTCCCTTAAACACAAGCATCAGTCAACTATCAGTCAGGTCAGTGACGAAAGAGTTGAAGCCAAACCCACGGATGAATTCTGTAAGATATTCTGTGCTCCCTATCACTTTGTGTTCTGAAGATTATTTCACTTATAGAGTCAGTTCCCAAAATGCTTCAGATATACAATTCAGGACAATATTTGCTCCCAGGAACAACAACAAAAAAAAGCCATAGTGGATAGTGGCTGAAGGCATGAGGGAAGAACCAAACTTTAAAATATATGGAATGTGACAGAAGGTGAGATGCTCATGTCTAAAAGAAAAAAGGAAGATCCTGATTAATAATAGCAAGGTAAACAACAATAACACAGAACATGAAAGCTGCATTGACTTTCTTATTACTCAGCTAAATGAAACACATTTTTGACAGCAATGGTTAGGCCTATAGCATATAACTTCATAAAGAATTGATTCAGAGTCTTAATCAAAAATAAGAGAAGAGCAAAAAAGAAAATAAAACTTTCTGGTCTGGATAAAGAAAAGGTAAATAGTACCAAGAAATGAAGGCAGTAAACAGTTGGTATTCAAAATTTCATTCCATTATTAAGACAATTATAAGGCAACCTGGAAGCAAGAATGAAGCAAAACATGTACTACACTGCTTGGATGGACATTTGTGGATGAATGATTATGGCCAATAGAGGATCACAAACTATTAAATTTGCTATCTTTGATTAATAAAAGTACTAAATCATTTTTTGTAACCAGGTTTTAAAGTTAGAACTAAAATTAATTCTCTTAGCATAGTATAGAAAAAAGTCAAATGACGTATAAGTGCAATATATACTGATTGAATAATTCCCAGAAACTGAAGCAGTATAAACTATAATGGCTGATACCATAAGATACAGGATGACTGTTTCTTATCATGTTTCCATACAAAATTTCAATGAGTTAATTACTAAGAAAAATATGGTGCTGATTAAAAAGCATTACAGAAAAAAGAAAAAGTTCCTGCTGTGTAGAATACAACTTTCCGAGTGAGTCTGAGTACAAAGGTTGCCAGGTAGTTTGTTATAGTGAAGTTTAGAGTGGTTTAATAACTGAGGAGAAATACTTGAAGGTAATGAAGTTGAAAGAAAAGACGGCAACTGGGGATATAGCACATGTACATATATTTTGTGATGTTGAGATTTTCCATAAGATGAAACATCTCTGTTTTTTTTGTGTGGTCCCAAGACTTTTGAAGCACCGAACAGCTAGAGTCTGGTGACATGAGTAAAAGGAAAATTGACAAGAAAATTAACGTAAATTCAAGACTGAAACGAAAATATGAGTTCTTCCTATGGCATCAGAGTGAGGAAGAGCAATCTTAGAAATAGCTCTGAACATGTATTGATAATAGCATGAAGGAAATTTCAGAATTAAA
The DNA here is from genome assembly GCA_004026605.1 of Ondatra zibethicus. NCBI lineage: Eukaryota > Metazoa > Chordata > Mammalia > Rodentia > Cricetidae > Ondatra > Ondatra zibethicus. Next base: position 53,364 of record PVIU01012125.1, on the reverse strand, counting down.
TCAAATAGATGTAGTTCAATGGGAAGGCACTCTGATCACATCACAACTTCTAATTAAGAAAAGGAATATTGTTGAAACTTGTTTCAACTGTTCTCCAACGACATCTTCAAAGGGCAACCTATTTCTTCTTTTCAACTCAATTCAATGAATAATTATCGAGGTCTTAACATTGATACCAAATAAGTGTCAAGCTTACATAAATGAGAAGAGACAGACTTTTCTACTGAAAGTCTTCCCAATCGACTAATCTGTTGAACAGGTGTTAAATGAGAGAAAGTAACAAGGTCATGCAAGGAGGTGGGGCTTAAGAAGCAGTGTGAATCATGGGCTATGAATTTGGAGATATAAGTTTCAGGAAGGGCAAAATTCTCTTCAAAGAAATGTAATAACCTCAAAGGATGAATGGGATTTCACTATACAGAAAAGGCAGGTAAATAGAAGGCCATGATTGAGAACATGAATGGAAGTACCCGTGCAGCTGTGGTCTACTAGAAATGATTTAATAGTTACTGGCATCACCACTGGCCAGTAATGAGGTATGGGTCAGTATTATGAAGAAGCACCATGGTACCAGTAAAAAGCATATGATGAAACAAAGTACAAACCTTTTTCTGTTAGTAACTCTATATCAGTAAACAAGACAACTGATAGACATATCCCAGTAATTCTCATTTTCCTTTGCACACAATCCTCCATCCTGTACCATGTTTTAGTTAGTGTTTATCTCCTTGAAAACCATACCAGAAAATGAGCAGTCACCAATTACAATTTTTTCCATTTCTACACCTCTTAGATATAGGAAACTTGACTATTTATGTCAAAATACAAAAGCAATAAACTCCTAACTGGTTTTCAACTTCATTCAGTGTTTCCTCCACTACAGTTCAAAGTTTACTGATTCTGTTGGTTTTTTTTTTTTGTTTTGTTTTTATTTTTGTTTTTTCTGAATCCCTAAAATGGGTCTTCATAATTACAGACTGGAGGTTTATTTATTTTATTTACTTTTTATTTTAGTATTTATTTTACTTTATTGGCTTTCCTACATCCCTTATCAATCTTTCCAAACCATCATTTAGAATATTTCTAGATACATCTAAGTTCTAAAGTCATACTGAAAAGCAAGAGGCTTGATATACCCTTTAAGGTGACTACTTTTCTACATAGAAACTCTGTCTCTGAAATTATTATGCCATTAATAATTAATAATGTTATTATGATCAATGTTAACCTACAATTATTTAAAATTGGTTTTTATATCTTACAATGACTGACATCTATAGAGTCTAAATATCCTCTTTTCATTAGTTTACCACTATAAGCTTGAGTTCGTTACAAACACAATGCTCACTTTTAATACTGAAGTTTTAGATAGAAAGTTTTACAGAGAACATGTTAAAATAATTACTTCATTGCTATACTGGTTTTCAAATTTGACTTCATTTATGAAGTTCACCTGAACAAAACTGATAAAGGTTCTACCCCATGGTTCTATTCCATGAAATGAAGGATGTCGTACAGAATATAGACGACCTGTGATTTTTTACATATTGTGTCATCTATTTTACAATACAGAGTATAAAGTCTCTCATTAACTAAATTGGAGGAAAGGAAGAAATGCTCACAATCCCTAATTTGTAGTGGGACTCTGCCTCTACAACTGCACAAACCGCGAGGGAACTGTTATTCGCACTGCTTGTTGTGTAGATCCTTTCTCCTGCTACTGAAGCATGCACTTTTATGTGAAGAAAGAGTGGGCAGTCTAAGAATAGGATCTGGGTCCCTTTAAATGTAGGATTTAAAACTTCCTCTAAAAAGTTTTTGTCAGTGCTTCTTTTTTCATATCTATAGAATATTTTAATTTAATAAGCTGCCTCTGGAATCTCTTAATTTTTATATTTTTTTATTACTTTATAAATATTACCAATCAAAATTCCCACTTTCTCCCCTTCTCCCACTCCCTCCCACTCCCACACACACCCTCCCCACACCCCCTCCAGTCCTAAGAGGGGCAAGGCACCCTGCCCTGTGGGAAGTCCAAAGTCCTCCCCCTATATCCAGCCTTAGGAAAGTACGCATCCAAAGAGAATAGGATCCCCCAAAGCCAGTACATGCAGTAGAGACAAATCCCAGTGCCATTATCATTGGCCCCTCAGTTTACCCCAATTGTTAAACACATTCAGAGGGTCCAGATTGATCCCATGCTCATTCAATCCCAGTCCAGGTGAAGTTGGTGAGCTCCTATTAGCTCAGGCACTCTGTCTCAGTGGGTGAACCATCCTAATGAAGGACCCAGGTTCAGTTTCCAGTACCCATATGACAGCTCACAACTGTCTGTAACTTTAGTTCTAGGGGATCTGACACCCACATACATGCAGTCAAAACACCAATGCAAATGAAATAAAAATAAATAAATATTTTCCAAAATGTTCTTTTGTATTGGCAATGTTTTAACATTTTTTTGTGGCATCACATTCAAGAGAATCAAAACAGAAGATAATGCCACACAGATCCAAGAATTGCAAGCAATTTGTTCTCATTTTATAAATATTTTATTTTCTTACTATGCATTATTATTTGCAGATGTATCATCTCTACTTTTTATTTGAAATGTCACTGACTTCATAAGCAAATAAGGATGTAGATTAAAATACAGTTGAGGATTTAATTCAAGAAAAAAGAGAAAGATAATTGGTAAACAGAGTACTTTAAGATATTTGCTAAGGAATTACAAGTTTTTTGGTATAGGACACTAATCACAATCATTCTTTGTCCTCATTATTGCAAGTGATATAACCAATTTCATGTCATATAACAAAAGGTTTCTAATAGAATATCAAAGTAGCTTCCTAGAGTGTACGCAAAGAAATGGGAAGGAATATGGTAATGTGTGAGATGAAATTATAGAAATCTACTCACTCACCATGCTATACCAATAGAGCTTTAGTAACTTTCTGAAGGATTCAAAATTACCAGAATTTACATTAAAAACCTTGAGCAGTCGATCAATCATCACTGTTGTAATATCTTTCAGTACAAAAAAATACATTTTCATGCTTTATTATGAAAGTAAACCTAAAAGGATCTTGGAAAGGACCCTTATTTGTGGAGGACTTCTGTATTAATATAAAAGGGAAGCAGGAGAGCACTTCACAGATAATGTAAGATAATTCATACGTAACCTGTTTTCACCTGAAAATGTTTGCAGAACACGAGAGAGGCCACATCTGGAAATTACCATATTTTTTCTCTAAAATTATATTTTTACAAGGCATTTGGGTGCACAATGGTAGAGTGTAGCCCAAAATGGATAGAAAAGGCTTTGGTAACATTGAAATTATTATGATCAGAAATATGTCATGTGTCTTCTAGAAAAATATGTTATTCTAATCCCTGTCAGCTAAGAACAACAGTAAGGAAAAATTCATTTTCCCCTAAAAATTTCAATGATAAAAATTACATTGGCTGGGGGTAGAAATAATTGGTAAAGATGTTTACTTTATTTCATAACAACAACTAAATTCTTTTTATCATTTACAAAGAGAAGAGATTCTGAGGTATCATCCAAGGCTGAACACAATGCAAAACATTTCTTCAGAGAGGTGAGCAGATAGAATTTAAAGCTCTTTGATCCTTGGGAACAGCATGCTGCCTGCACAGGACCTCTGTTTCCATTCTATGCTACTCTCGCAGCCATGTCTCAGGCACGCGCACACCCACCTCACTCACCTAAAACCAAACAGCTGCTGTTTCTACTTGAACTGATTAAGATACATTTTTTAAAAATAGGTTTTGGGCTTTTGAAATGGCACCCGTAATGATAAAGTGACATAACACCGCACTTCTATCATTCAAATAGGCTGTCACTGAGGCAAGGGGACCTGGTGCCTCTGTGCAATTTCTTTCTTTCTTTCCTTTTTTTTCCTTCTTCTTTTCTTGTGAGTTAAGCAGATTTACTCTTTAACAGTGGAACTTCAGCAGATGATTATGACATCAAAGTGTGACAGACAGTGATTATGTACTGCAGGGATAGAATGCATTTAAAAAGAGACAATTCATTCTTGAGGCTTAAAGGGACAATTTCCTTGGCCAAAAGCAAAATAAACTGTCTCATTCCATGCTTCTTTTTGAAAGAGAGTGGAGGCTTAGTCTATTTCATTAGGTTGTTCATTTCCTTTCATATCACAGACCCCACCGTCTCCTCACATACCTTTCTTTTCGCACTCAGTCTACACAGGCCAGGGATGCTGGGTGTAACCCAGTGACTTATTTGATTTGAAGACTTTTAGCAGCACATTTCAAAGCACTTAGGATTTACTGCAATTGATGTCAGGTCTCATTGCTAGATTTTGTTTTGTTTTATTTTGTTCAACCTTTTCATAATCTTTTTTTTCAATTCATGGCCATCTTCTAGATTTTAATGAAGTTAGTTGCTGGACACTACATACAATACTGTGTAGTAAGATTTTTGTGGATCAATTGCAAAGATTAACTATTACTGATTGTTTTCTTAAGTTACGTTTAATTTTTTATTTCGTAGTTCATAGGTTCATAAGTTGTTAAATATATTGATAACATCATTTTGTTATATTGCACATTACTTGGTTCAACATAGTCCGAAGTTACCTGTATTTAATTTGTACTGTTAGGAAAACCTTGGTAGTCATTACCAACTAAATTTTTAACCAAATGTTCTACTCTCTACGTAAAACTTATGCGTACCACATGGAACTGTAAAATAAATATGAATGCAATTTCTTGTAAGTAATGCTTTATGTATGTATTTTTCCTAAAAACAAATAGCAGTCCTATTATCACATCTGTATTGTTAAAAATATACTTCTAGAGATCGAGAATTATATACCTCTAAAGGAATGTCATCTATGTAGCAAAATAAAGTATATAATTTAAACATAGGCATTTCTAAAATGTTAGGCTTACTCTCTCAATGTACCAATTGTTGGGACAATATCATCCATGGGTCTGAGATGAGACTAAGAAGAACAAGTACATAAAATGGCATGGCATTTAGTCAGTATAATGATAGGTTTTGGCTTCTGAATGGAATCTTAATTAAGCAAGATTATTTTTACAAAGTTGTGTTGAGGCAGTAACAAATTTTCCAGTTGAAAGCAAAACACACAATTTTGAATGCACTATAAATATAGATAATTCATGTAGAAAATTTTGTCTAAAATGTAGGAAATTAGAGAAAATATCAACATATTTTAAAATAAAAACAATAAAAGTACATTAGAGAATATACACACATATGTTTATAATACATATTATATATATGCAATGTATGATTGTATATGCATGTGTGTGTGTGTGTTTGTATACACTCCAATGTATTTAAATCTGATTTTTTTGAGGGAAAGATGGAAAGTTGAAGAAGAACATTGTGTTATGAGCTCAAGTAGAAACCTTACCAATTTTACATTTCACCATGCCCATGGTGATTATGCAATCTTCAGGTGAATATTATTATGTATTATATCTTAAGATGTTCATTTGTTGAGACCTTTGTTGTTATTATTTGTTGCTTTTAAATTTGTTTTAATTTTTTAAATTCATTTTTTACAACATGATACACATTGGTTGGAAAAATAATATCACATAATAATTTGTGTAATTTTAAAATCTGAAAGTACATTAAAAGAAATCTAATATTGAATGACAACAACTTGTCTTCCTTTTCTGTGTGTGTGTGTGCCAGTCCTTTCTTCACTTCCTCACCAGCCCACATCAGGTTTCTAGGACCAAGGTATGTACTCTATAAGTGGTTCTATTTTGTATTGTTTTCCTGTAACAGAGACAATATGCTATAATTTTCTCTCTTGCTATGTATATACATATCCTATCATCCATCTATCTATCTATCTATCTATCTATCTATCTATCTATCTATCTATCTATCTATCTATCATCTATCTATCTATCTATCTATCTATCTATCTATCTATCTATCATCTTCTGTCTATCTATTGTCTATACATCGATCTATACTTCTATCTGTACAGACATATTTTGTAGGAAACCACCCCAATTAATTGTTGCCTTCAAAAGGAGTTTTTTAAGTGTTGGTTAATATTACCACCCCCAAAAGCAGCACAACATGATCCTAAGACACACTGTCAGTGATGGCTGTAATACGTTTAATCCTGCCAAGTACATAAAAAATGAGGAAAGTAAAAGTGTGACCAGGGAATATGAAATACATTTTCATAATCTATTTTTATTTCATAATTAAAGTCTTACAAATTTGTTAGTGTGACCTGTTGAAACTAAAGTCATGTGCTCCTAGAGCATTAGTATTCATTTATTGCCATAAGACTTTTCATGGCTATGTTCATATTGGGTTATTGTAGACAACAAATAAGATTATCTGTATAGCACTGTAACTTATCTTCACTTTGTGAAAGTCAGTACTTTACAGATATGTCAAAATTTATTAATTTCTGAGATGGCTATATACATAGAAAATTCTATGCTTATTTGAAGCACCATTAATTTCTAGCAATGAACATAATATAGATATATACTTTTAAAAGATTTATGTGTTATCCTTATTATTCAGAAATATTTACCAGATTAATACATTTAATGTATAAAAATCATTTTATTATTGTACATTTATTATCTATCCAGATATTTATAGATTAAGCAAGCAGGAAAAATCAAACCTGGTCCTATCATTTATTTCAGTGTTATCATTAGATTCCCATTTGTGTGCAGATAAAGACAATATTCAACACTAACCATGCTTCAGGTTGAACGCTATTGTAATTAGAATCAGACACTAAGAATACCTTAACTGTCTTCATAGAACCGTCATTCAGTAATTGACAGAAGTAGATGTAGAGATGCACAGACAAGCCCCAGGTTGATCTCCAGAAGTCCATTTAAAAAGAGGTAGGAGGGAGTATATGAGCAAGGGGGGTCAAGCTCAGGAATGGAAATCTACAGAGACTGCTGAACCAAGCTTGTGGAAACTCATGAAATCTAGACCAAGATTTGTGCAGCCTGCATATAGCTGGATGCATATAGCAAACTAGGCCCTCTGCATATAGCTGACAATTGTATATATTATACAATATATAATATATAATAGGCAATAGCTTGGTCTATTTCAGTGGCCCCAGGCAATGGGACCAGAATTTATCCCTGGTGCATGATCTGGCTTTTATGGAATCTATTCCTTATAGTGGAATGCCTTGCTCAGCCTTGTTGACTCCCCATGGGAGGCCTTATCCTTTCTGAGGAGTATATGGGGAGTATACAAAACAAGCACACATGAAAAATAAAACAGAGTCCACTTTGTATTAGACAATGACTATGTGACATGGGGCTTACTCCAAATTGTGGCTGTTCTATCTACTCCATTGGAGAAAAAGAAATGACTTTCTTTTTCCAAACAGGTATGAATCACAAGTAACTTCTTCATTAGGAGTTAGACATTGTTTGTACTTTACTTCTCAGACCTAGGATTTTGTCTGAATTGAACTTGTGTGGGTGTTATGGTTGTTGTCACAATCTATGAGAGTACATATGTATGTCAGCTCTCTTGTGTATGGATGATGCAGTTCATGTGGAGTTCCCAATACCTCTGGTTTCTATACTCATCTTGACTCTTCTATAGAACCTGAGACCTTGAGTGGAGGAGACTGATGGCGTTTTAAGAATGAGAGGCACAAGGTTCTTCACTCTCTACATATAGTACAGTTATAGGTCTCTGTGTTAATCATCATATACTACACAAGAACTTTGCTTCAGAGATATTTACTGTCTTAATACGTTCTCTCTTGCAAAATATTTCTACATTGTAAAAAAACTGATTTTATTTTTTTAGTTACTATGACTTGCTTTAATCAACATATGAGGACCTATAGCAATAGCCATTATTTGAGACAATGAACACTGATTTTAGGCACAATTTAGTTACTAAGTTCAGTTATCGTAACTGAACAACATAATAGTTAAAACATTTTTAAAAATATTTGTTATTCAGACCAAAGACTAAATCATTGCTGTTGAAGTAAAGTAATTTCTTGGATATGTTTATAGAATTAAAATAATGCTGATTTATATTTTTATTAACAAATGAATATATTTTTATATCTTCAAATCATTTTATCATGTATTTTAAAATGGGATGATTCTTAATTTGGTTGCCTTATGCTTAGTCCAGCATAGTTATCTTTAATTATGATTATGATAGTTTAAAACTTTTATATCTTCAAATATTTCATCACCATTGGGTTTTTGAATAATTATGTAATAAAATTTACAATGAGTATGATATATTAAGAGGGTAGAGTGCTTTTCTGTTTCTATTAAATTTTTGTCAGCAAAAATCTAGAGAGTTGGAAGTGGTGCTTCTTCCTTATAATTTCCTTAAAGAAAATTCTGCTTGGCATTTCTTCTAGTTGCTCTTCAACCATAGAGTTTGATGTTCATATAAAGTGAATGGGAAAAATTCAATTTGTTATTAAAAATGGAAAGTGTTAATGAAACGGGTTCATATTCTGCAATCATCACGACCTCCTATTCATCCCAAACATGCCTGTGCAAAATTTACAGGTAGACATAGAATTATGTAAGCAGTGTCTTTGTTGGTATTTAAGATATTAAGATACTAAATTGATAAAGACAATCAAGCATTGTGGGACTTTGAAAAAAATCTTGCATTAAGTACTTGCATATATACTGATATTTTCAAAATTGATACCTAAATTTGATATATAATATGGATCAGCAGCAAAAGCCATTTTTTTCCACCTTTGGTTGAAATTTCTCTTCTTGATACTATATATTTACTCTCTGACTAATATGGAAAAAATGCTAAGAATGTGGACAGTTTTCTGTAGCCTTAGTTTTTAGAAGACAAAACAGGAAGCCACCTCAAATGCTGTGAGTTGATCCATCTTTGTGTTCTGAGGACAATGCCTTGAAAATCCACCTGCTGGAAGTCGGTGGTGTATGCAAAGGGATGTCATGGCTGTTTGAGAACTGTTGAATACAGAACAGAGGCTTTTCCTGCCCTCAAGCTCACCACTCTGGTTTGCCTGGCTCATTACATGCCAAAACTTTTGATTGATGTGCTCACTTCAGTCACGGGTAATTTTAACTTCTATATTAAGTAGCGGCTGCTTCCACTCTATTATAGTTCTTTGCATGGGGCAAACCAGAGCTCAAGTCTTGTCTATATTGGGCTGACCCTGAGTCATAGTGTGCTTTTGTTTGGATTTAAGTAGGAGGCAAGCTAATATTTTTAAACTCACAAACTTGTACAATCTCAGCTTTTCTTAATTGTGGGGATCCCTGTGGTAAAGAGCTTTTCAGTGCTACCATACCGCTCCTTAGGAGCTCAAGCCAGTCAGAAATGGCAAGGGCTTTCTCAATATACAGAATTGCTTTTGAAATGTCGGAGATTTGCAGGGATTAATCTAACCAACTCTTGCAGTTTGTTTTTACTCCCTATTATCTGTTTGCATTTGTGGAAGTCAATGTCCCTTCATCGTAATTTTTGTTTCTATATCTCAATATTTGCAGTAGCTGAGGTGGCAGAACACACTTGTATTCTTAGAATTTTAAAGTACACATTCTATACACAATATAAAACTGATTCAAATAGAATGGTGATTGATGACTTCCATTTCTATGGAATGTCAGGAACAATAGTCACATTAATCTTTGTGGAAAAATGACATAAAATGGCATTATAATCAGTAAATATGCAGAGTTAAAACAGAATTTAAAGCAATGAAGTCAATTAAAGAAATAATTTTGATTATAACTTACTTGATTTTAAAATCAAAATAGTTTAATGATGACATACTTATTACAATCATATAGTGACACAAAAAATAAGGCTCGTGTTAACATACATTACTTGCTCAAAACAAATTTGAAATGTCTTTGTGGAGTGAAAGAAAGATTGCTATTTCTTTTCCAGCATGTTTTCTTAGGATACACCTTAAAGTATGTGGAGTCTGCCAAGCATAGTAATATTCAAGAGAAACTCTGTAAAGCATATGACCCAAGATTTCATCAGCAAAGGCACAAGAAATGATAACTTAAAAATGACAAATAATAGCAGCATATTATAAGTTTTCTAGAAAATTAAAATCCAGAATTTCTAATCCAGACACTTCTGCTCTGTTTCTTTATATACAGGTCGATACTAGTTGGTAGAAACTCCATGCCAGTCTGAAAGACCTCAAAGCCTAAAACTTTACCATATAACCAAATGAAATGTAACTTCATGTGGACTGAAAGATTGTGAATGTTGTAAAATTTTATCTAATTATTTGAATCCTTAAATCTAGTTGGACAATCCAAATGTAAAGGAGACTTTAAAAGTAACTAATTTTAGAAAATAGTAAGGCAAAATAAAGTAAAATAAGTGGATTTTCTATGTAAAAGTTGACAATAATACATACTTTGTATATCTACCACCTTTTTGTCCATCAAGATATTGATATAAGGTTTTAGGTATTTAATTCATTTAGGGTTGCCAGGAAATAAAAATTAGAGGAAGGAGAACTAACAAATTAAGGATGAGTCTAATGCACAAGCTACAAGTGACTCTTATGAATAAAGTTTTATCTAAACATAGCCATGGCCATTCATTTTCCTAATGTCAAAGGCATCTTTTCCAATATAAAAGCAGAGTTCATTGAGCTAGAACTAATGGTGCAAAGTTTGAAATATATAATATCTGGGATTCTACGTATACTGCTTGCAAATACATGATTTAAATATTTTTTAAGACAGAGACCATTTAAAATAACTTTTAAAGATTTTAAAGATATTTTTAAAAAAACTTTTAAAATATTGAACCAGGTAAAAATATGATAAAATAAATTAAACTGTTTTGTTGCATTGCTTCAAACAACTTAGTAAAATCAGTTGTAGCTGGAATAGCAGTTCTTTATAGGCATCAAGGAAAGAACAGATAACATGTTTAAATTATAACTTTCAGTAACAACATACATTATTTACTCATATATTTTATCATATATATTATGATTGAGAAATAAAGAATTTAAGGGTACATTCCCGATTCTCATGTCAGTTTTTCTTTTTATCTAAATCAAGATAACTCAACTTTTAAAAGTTTATTATTTATTTTTAATTTTGTGATTTATTCTGCTTTTGCAGTGAGTGAGTACAGTCATAAAAATGCCTCAGCTTTCCCTCCAATGAAGCAAAGCATCCGAGGGATTATGGCTCAATTAAGGAACTGGAAAGACTCAGGGCTCTCAGCAAAGTTCTCACAATGGGTGGCCAAGGCAGACATGGATGTGGCTGGAAAAGCTTACTCCTTTCTTTCTTTTGAAAAAGCCTTCAGTTAAGGAGACATTGCTTTCCCGTGCCTCCAAGTCAAAGGGTGATGGCCTGGCATTTCCTTTCATTAAACATCGTAAGCATTTAATGACTTCTTAGGGTACTTGTCATTTACACAGAATATGTTGATTATAACGTCAGATGGAAAATCTAAACATAACAGAGGAAGACATCAAGATTTAAAGAAAAACAGAGGAAGAAAGAAAGAAAAGAAAAAGACCTTCGTTGAAAAAAAAATGACACTGCACATATGGGAAGTCATGTGACACAAGAGGAGAAGCTCAAGACTGACAACTGAGATCTTCCAATTTAATCCTGGCTGGTTTGACTATTCATTTTAAATTTACTTCAAGATATTGACACCTTCCTGGTGGATCTAGAAAATAGTACACAGGGATCAAGTAGGGATTTTGTAAAATGCAGCGTTCAAGTATCCAGGTCAATATTATCCTAAAATTCTAGCAAAATCATAAATAAATGTTACCAATGGCTCACTCTAAGGTATTTTTTTTTTTTTTTTACATTTTAGTAGAAATCAGTAGTCCTATTTATTTATTTTATTTTTTTTTCACCTTTTAAACTTTATTTATTTTTTTATTTTTATTTTTTTTTCCATACATTGTTTTCACTCTAAGGTATTATGAACACTTCATATGACATCATTGAGCACCAAGGGTTGAGGGACAGGGGAAAAGCAAATTCATGATCCTTGAGGACACTGGCAATTATTTTTTTTCTCTACTGTGAAACACAATAACAAGCAGAAAAAAAAACCATAACTAAAATCAACAACAACAAAAAATAGTCCATAAAGGACTCATAAAAAATTTTGGTAGAATAGCTTGCTTTTTCATATGTGAAAATATCTTTCAACATTTCAGAATTCTGATTTAGCCTTCTAAATATTTTTGACTGCAACAAGTTTCAGTGTAGCTTTAGGAAGGTTCCAATAACTACAGATAAAAAAGTGTTAGTTACCTTTCAAAATAGGTTCATAATTTTTACATTTCCTCATAAAATCAATGTGATCCAAAAGAGACTTTTCCTTGAGGATGAAAATTATTAAACTGAACTATATCATGCATTGTTTACTAATATGTACAAACACACACATAGATACGCATATATATATATGTATTAATACATTAAAATCTCCTTTCTTTACAAATATTGAATGAATTATGTCCCAAATCAATATATTCTTAGAATAATAATAGACTATATAATTATATTCAAATAATATCAAATATACTGATGCATAAACAGATATAAATTATTTATAGATTAATTTTCTTTAAAATGGTACTTTTCACAACACAGGCTCTAGATTGTTAAAATAATTGAAACTTTAACAAGAAAGGGAAAAAAGTGTATTTCTAAAATCTAGGTTATGAAACAAGACAAAAAATGTCATAGTAATTGTATAATGTAAAATAAAATAATAATAGGGAAAGTGTCATGAAAATTCCCTAGTTGCTTCTGTATGAAAAATTAGAAATTATCAGTAATTTAATGAAGAAGTACATTCATGATGACAGTTTTAAAATGTTAACTCTTTTCCTTTAGTGTAAAAACATTCATAGCGTAGTACAATAACATAGGTCTAACAATAAAGGTTTTCTTTCTAATGAGAAATTCCAACAACTTAAAAAATGTTAGGAAATTTTCCATTTATTTTATATCATATTTCACGTGAAGGGATAATTCACCTGTGAAATTAGAGAATTTTTTTTTTGTAAATTTAGTTAAACTTCAAAGTCTTAAGCCCGAGCTAAAGAACATTATTAAATTTCACAGGGGGAAGTATAAAATCCACTTAGCCTGTTACTAATCTCTTAAAAATTCTTTCAGTGAACACTGATAAAGATATAAAATCTGGGATTATCTGATATTCTTTCTTCTATACTTCTTACATTCTCCCTATTGATTAGGTCCTGTAACGGGTAAAATTTCCAGAAATACAACTCAAATATTCATAAATACTAAGCATCTCTGATATTAAAAGGAAAAAATTGGTATGAGATCTTTGCATTATTTCAAACATTGAGAAAGTAGTTCTCTCAATAAACAAAATAATGTTGAGTGAAGCTTAGAAACCATTCCATCTGAAGCTCAGTGTTTTGACAGGTATAATGCTAAATAATTTTTAAGGTAAAATTGGACAGTTACATAAAGTTTTCTGTACCTAATCAAAGTATCATGCAAGAACAGACTGGAATCATTAGTTTGCTGATAATTTGGGTCATGTATCATATATAATGTATGATAACAAGATGCTTATTGTATGTTGTTTAATTGTATTTATCTTTGGTTTTCTGACAATTTTAACAGTTAGAAAAATTCCAAAAGTTATCATCTGAAAGTCATTTCACCTTCCTACAAACAAATCAGTCAAATATCTTTTAGCCAATGTGATAAGAGCATCTCTCCTTCTCACTTACACTTCAACACACCTCACTTATTTTCTTCGTGTCTCTCTTTGGAAGCTTGTGATTTCTTCAAAAATCCCTAATTACATTTTCATGTGACTTTCCTGCTCAAACATAATTTTGAAGTAAAGAAAATCAAGCATAAGCATTTTTTTTTTTGATCAGCTAGCTTTATCTTCTTCTCGTGATACACACAAATCACCAGTGAGGCTTGACCCCAAAGATCTGCAGAAAGGTATAAAAAACGAAGACATTGTTGATGCTTCCTAATGGCAAGGAAACCATTTCCACTCATCACAAAGCAAATTCATAACCTCCATAGGTACATCAGCATATGCATTTATATAGTAAAGATAATGCTGCATAATTAAATAAATTGTAGAAAGCCTCAGCTACATAGCTCTACCACACATAATTTAATTTATTCACATCAAGTGGTTTGGAAGGCACAATTAAAGGGCTAAAAGTCAAGGGCTCCTGTTATGATTTTTCTTCCTGGATGTTTTTCTTTGATCACTGTAGATGACAAAGTACCTTCTTTTGAATCAAAAGATGTAAGTCATCTGTAAGTCAGATGTCACGGGTGATTGGTACAGCGGAGCTTTCGAAATCCAGCCATGGGAATCCCAGGTGTGTGTATGTATGAGCTAGGTCATCTGTGCCGCTGCCATTGCTATTTCTGCTTTACTTGTTCACCGGGAAGGATCAGTGATGCTGTGCGCATTAACTTTGGGTTCTGACTGCCCGGTGTTTTGTTCCCCTAGACAACTATCACTCTTCCCTATTTTGATTATGTTACTCTCTACAGTCACTCAGTCTCATTTTTGCCCTTTTCAGGATCGTTGTGCCCTCCTTGCCCATGAGGTTCGCTGTTTGGTAAGTTTCTGAACTCCAGAGCAACCTGGATTTTTCCACTTTCAGCTTCACATTTAAACTGAGATAAACAGTCTATCATGGGAGCATTGTCTTTTTAATAACTTTAGAATGCGTTACAAAGGCAGTGTCTTAGAGAACCTAAGAAGCGTAAGAAAAGTTTAACACTTTTTACTTTTTTTTTTTTTTTGACTAATTGCTGAGGTACTTTCAAATACAAAGAAAGAAAACAAGACTATGTGGCTTGGTCACAGACTGCTCTCTTCTGGCAGCACAGTGCCCCCTAAAGTTACTCTTGGAAAAAACAATGCCACAAGTCCTCAACCTAGTTCTATATAACTCAATAAAATGACATTTCACTTTGCTTTTACAAAACAGACATAATGTATACAAAGAGAAATCATAGTATTTGATATAAAATGTGTTTATTTCAGTGACTGTTTGAATCACAAAATGATATCGGGTTCAGTCCCTTCATTGTGAAAATATGAAATATGCTCATGGTTGAAGGCTGGATGGACTGTTAATTCTGATTGAATAATACTGGCTGCCAATATTACTTGACAGTTTTAGAATGGGGTTGAATATAGTTGCAGGGAGTATGCAGAATAATTTTTACAGTGTAGAATTGCATTTAATAAAATATAAAGCATTTTCTGTGTATGGGATAATTAATTGAGTAATCAAGGAAGATTGGGAAACATAAAAGAACAAACACACACTGAAGAATTCAGTCATTACTTTAGATATAACCTTAAGTTTTATTTTAAATTTTACCATATAAATAAAACATCACACTGATGTTATGAAGGTGAGAACAAGCTGAATTTGATGAGTCAAAAATAAGCCAGCTATGACATTTGTTTCTTTCATATGAAACAATTTCTATTATAAAATGTGCTTTATAAAGAAAATTGCTTTTCAATCTCTCATCTTTCAGAGCAAACATTTAACTTTATCTCAACTCCTAAATATAATATAAAAATAACAGGTTGTCTGAAAGGTGTTATAAGATACCCAGTTTAAATATATTTGTTTTCCTTGGCTTTCAATTTTGTTGAAGACTGATTTCCTTTCTGCCTCCAGTAGAGCCTTAGTTACAATCTCGTTGCTGTATGTAAAAATAAGCCTTGGGAAAGAATATGCAGTAATGACCATCGAGTCCCTGTTCTGAGTGGGCTGCTTTTGTTTAGGATTTGACATAACTTGTCAAGAAGAGGAGAATTGCTAAATGGTCTACTCAGTTTATGCTGAGATGTCTCTTGAGGTTATGAAATTTACTTAATGACATCTCTCATAAGATAGGTTTACTAACTTAATTTCATAAATCACAATTTTACATCGTTGCAATATTTGATTGTGGTCAATATTGAAAAACAAAGCAACACAAGCCAGAAGAATTTAAATACTGACAAAAGAAGGAGTATAATCAAGCTGCTAGGACTCATTTTGCCATAATGTGCTATTTATTGATTGACAAGAGAATACAAGTTTTCAAGAGAATACAAGCAATAGTAACTCCCAGGGGCTTGGGACCAATTTATGGCCAAATACAATAGAAAAGAGTATATTTTTCAATTCTCTAATTTATTCAACATGCTTTTTTTCCAAAAACTGAAAGTAGACTAATATTTATTTTCAAGCACCTATTTTTTACGTCAGCCTATTTCTAGACCCAGACTTGCATCTGAGTCTTGCAAATAAAAAGAAACACGCCTTGATAGTGACCAGTATCACTGTAATTTGCATATATGACTGTCTAATTCCCTCAAAAGTTGATAATATAAGCTATTCCTTTTCTTTAACTAGAAACACATCGAAACTCCTGAAATCTTATTTCACATTGCTAGTCAAAATTAATGTATTAATTAAAAATCTCCTTTCAAAGATAAGAAACTCTCCACCTCATCCGATTGAGCAAATCCTGACTGAGGTTATGCAGAATTATGCAGATCTGTTGTTCATCCAGAGGGGCCAGACATTTGGCCACATATGCAGGTCACTTGTTTGGTGCTCAATGCACACAGGCAGTTTGTTCTGGAAAGCATTCATATCCATTATATGTCTATTCAAAAATACTTTCTAAAAGGATTCCTACTTTGTACATATAACAATGTAAAAGAAAAATTGGATGCATATTACTCACTTTTACAAATTGAATCCTATATTAAAATGCATACAATAGGCTAAAAGGGGGGAATATGCAAATCCTAAAATGAGACAGTTAAACACACTAGTCTGTTTTGACAGCACTAAATATGTATGTGTAGTTTTCAGGACCAGAAATATTTACACTTTTTTTCTTATTTTACTTGTATGAAGTAGTTTTATTCCAGTATAATTAAGTATTGGGAGCCATGCATTGTTTTTATTCATGTGAAAGGTCACCAAGTTATAATAAGCACCCTGTCCTTAAACATGGACACTGATGGCCGAAACTGGCAACAGAAGTCACACTTTTCTCCTTTGGCATCTGCACACACTTGGTTTGCATACTTTTGACTTTCCCTAATGGCAACTATTGGCTGACACAACTTGGTAACTTCCCACAGCCCTGCATTCAGCCCACACAGGGCTCAGTGTTCAGTGTCAGATGCTAGCCCACATTTTTCTTTCTTTCTTTCTTTTCTTTTTTTTTTTTTTTTTTTAGTACTCAGTTCTTTGTTCTCTGGATTGTTAGCAGTTGATGATTTCTTTCATGTTCAAAATAATTCTACTCAAACTGATTACAAATTAACAGTATTTTTACATTTTCTTCAGTATCATTTTAATGAATATGTAAATATGTATATATATTTCATTAAATGTTGCCTGTTTCAAAGAAAGTTTTTCCCAGGAGGTATAATAGAAATTAACTTGCTAACCATAGATAAGAAGTCAGATTGATTTTTTAGGGACTGGGAAAAGCTATAAAGATGTTAGCAGAGGTGCTATCTATCTTGAGAACTAATCTGGAAAGCACTATTAAATGTAAACTAAATAATTAAAATATTTGCATATGAAGTTCATAAATCTATGATTCATTGTTATGACAAATAGAGTCACTAGATTCCATAAATGAGATTAGTAATGCACTATTTAATCTTGTAGGAGAGGTAGCATAAATATAAATATGATTGTGCATATATGTGTATATTTGCATATTATATATTTTAAGAATAAATGCTCCTTCGATAGTTAAAAATTTTCTCCTTTGTTAAAAAGTACTTAAAGCCACACACATATGAGAAAAAGAGAGATAATGAGCAGTCTAGCAAATAATATCTGGCAGCACTCTTAAATGAATTTATATATTTTTCTATAATAGTTTGACTAATAATGTTTTCTCTAAAAATATTAAGCATGCAGGAAATGTGTTTAAAGAAATATGTCTTAGTTTAAAAATAATTGTTGAATTATTGTTCTTTATAAAAGATCATGTGTTGTTGCCAAATCTACATCTCATCTGAAAGTATCGTGCTGCCTCAATGTCTGTGCAGAATATTCAGGAAGAAACCCTACTCGCTCTATATGAGGCTCATCATGTATTCTTGGGAGGTTTCTGTTTTTAAATGAAAAACCTTTAACCTACCCTGAGTTTTCTTGTAAATAAGAAACTCTTTTTGCACAAGACAAAATAGTAATGCAGAAGTGTAATTTCCTAAATTCAAAAGTGCAATACTTTTTAAAATAGTGAGCTGTCATTTTCCCCGACCTACAATTCATGTCACAGGCACATCGTGTAAAACCACTACCAAGTGAATACATGAGACCTGATTTTAGAAGGTCAAAGAAGGGGTTTGAATTTTGACAGAAAGTGTATAGTTATACATAGCGGGATTACAATATGCTGTATTTTCAATTGATAAAGTTATTTGAACAGAATGTATTCAATACAAATAAAATATATTTCCATTGATTAAATAATTCATATTGTTTGACTTATGGCTTTATTAACATCATCCATTAACTATGGTTCATCTGTAAGTCAATTACTTAGAATAATGTTTTGTCATTATACTGAATTGCGAGTTTCCTAAGAAAAAAAGAAAGAATATGTACTGAAGCTTAAACATTGAAGCATACATTTTACCAATTTTCCATGATAAAAGCACACATCCAGCAGTGGTGAGCATAATGAGGGGAAGGCGCAGGCCCCCACTTCCCAGGATGAAGTACATCTACCAGGGCTTCCCGTGATCAGCCTACGGCAATGTGATTCATTGTTAATTTTTCACCTTGGTCAGACACCTTTAAAATTAGTGAAATCCTCTCTTATAATTAGTTTCTATGAATAGTAACTCTCTATTAAAAATAGTTTTCCCTTGAAATATTACTTCACATTCATTATAAAAAGCATGTTCCTGCTTTTCCAGACACTAATACCTATGGCTGCATTGTTCAGCAGGTCATTTCAGAACACAGAAAATGCTGCCCATAGAGTTTTCTCTTTCTTGTTAAATTTTATATTTAAGTATGTGTTTAGAAATTATACTAATATAATTTTTACATAAAACAATTTTTTGCTGTATCCTTTTTGTCTCACATTTTCCACTCGATCAACAATTGACCTGCAGTTGGTGTCTTTTATGATATTGTTATACAAAGAATCTGTATCAAAAACCCCTGTAGATGAGACATACTGTTATCTTTATGCATAAATTTTACTAGGCTGTACATTTTCAAATGGTAGCCAGCAAATCTGAATAGGTCAAATAGCCTCTTTATTGAGATATTTTACAATTCTATGTTCTTTAAAATTATCACCCCTATTTTGACTTTTAAAATTAATCATATATAGATTTCATTGTATAACTTAGTTTATAAATATATTTCCACTATATTAAAGGAAGTCTATCTTTGGAACATGTTAGTAAGCCTTTAAATATGGTATTTTAACTTTCCTAGATAGCATCTCCCTTCTAATGAAAGGGAACCTGGACCATACTGTACAGTCAAGGATAGTTGAATACTTATTTTTCAAGCAAATATGATCTCAGATTAAGCTCCACAGGGTTCTGGAGAATGTGATTGAAGATATCTTATACCACGCTTTGACAGATATGTAATACAGCATTTTATAATTATGTCAACAGTTTTATAATCTTATTTTATGACTGTCTGCCTGAGTGTAATTTTAATAGTTACCCAATACCTAACAACAGTCATAAAACGTAAGCAAGCTACACATGGTTCTGAATATTTGAGTTATTTTCACTCATTGGGAGCATCAACCTCTCCTTCGTACCTATCCTATCAATAAAAACATTTATGCTAGAATGATTTGTACTTTTTGGAAAAAAATGTCATTAGAAAAAAATTCCATAATGTGGCATATTTAATCAGTTAACAAGATTGTTAAAAAGATTTTTAGTAGCCAGGTGGTGGTGACACAAACCTTCAATTCCAGCGCTGGGGGGCGCCGGCCGAGGCAGGCAGATTTCTGTGAGTTCAAGGACAGCCTTCTGTACAAACGCTGGTTTTGTTGTTGTCGTTGTTGTTTGAATTTTATTGATTTTACTGAGCTATTCATTTTAATCTGCTCCCCTCCCTTCCTCTTCTCTCTTCTTCAATCCTCTCTCCTAAGTTCCTCATGATCCCAATTTACTCAGGAAATCAAGAGCTAGTTTTAGAGCAGGCTCCAAAGCTACAGAGAAACACTGTCTTGAAAAACCAAATAAAAAAAAAAGGATTTTAGTATGCTAATTCATGGAATTAATAATATATATGTTATTAAATAAGAAACTGCTAGTGATTTTTTGATAAATCAGTATGTTTATCATAACATATATAGAATTTTCATTTTCTTATTCTTAATTACTGTCAATAACAACTTTATTTTAACTATTATTGACCTCTTATAATTCTTTCTTAGTTCTTCACATTGTTTGGTAACTTATATAACAATAAAATTACATTTAAGGAATATTAAAATAATTATTAACGTTTCTTAATAAAAATATCCTTACAGGCTCTTAAGTTCATTTCTTTTAAACTAATTTTCCTAAGGTTTTGAAATAACACATAAATGCTTTTCTTTGTAATTTTTTAAAATCTCTGCAAACATTTATGATAAGCTTCTGAGTATGTCTTTGTACATGTATGTGAGTGCATGAGTGCCTGTGTGCATGTGTGTGCAAAATGCGGGTGTGCGTGCATATATGTGTTTGTGTGTGTGTGTGTTCACTTGAAGCAGCCTCTTAAATTTTGTTCAAAAGTCTCTCACTGGTTGGCTCTTTGTTTTATTTTAGTTTGTGTGCATGTTTCAGTCTTAATTTATTCTGTTTGTTTACTGACAGTCTCTGCCTGGGAATTGGATTTCAACAATAATGCTAGGTTGTATGAATAGCAGGCCCCAGAAATCTCTGTTCCTCTGCCCCTGGGAACACTGGGATTACAAAAGTCTAAAGAGGTTGTGAAAGATTTCAATTTTTCCAGGCTTTAGACAATTTACTTCTTATTAGGATAATGTTCACATCCAAATTAATTTGAGTGACATTAAATCTAGAAGAATTTGAAACAGAAATATATATTTGTGATATATCTATAGAATGCAGTGATATATCTCTTTGTTTTTATATATAGTGTCTACTATCAATAATATATATTTCAAATCTGAAAGTTTGTCCTGTTTTTCACTTTTACATCTAATGGCATAAGCAAACTAATATGTTAAATTTATATTTGTAAAATAACTATATTAAAACTATTTTTAGAATGTGAAATCCTTAAATTTTAATTAATGAATTTATTTATAGAGCCACAAACAATATGTTTAAAATATGTTCCCCTAAATCTTTATTAACAGTCACCACATATTTCTTTTAAGTTTTGTATAGTTCATAAAAATGATTTCAAAAATTCTTTGTTGAATTTTAAATCTAGTTTTAAAAATCCTTGATTATAGCAACATAATATTCTTTGAACCATTTTTAATGGGAAATAATAGTGTAAATTAAGGTGCAATCTTCAAGGAGCCTAGATTGTTATGCTAGTTTACAGTTTGGTGATAGAATGTGTTAGGGCTGTGTAAGCAGCTGTACAATCCATAAGAGAAGGACTGTGACGCTGTTTTCCAGTTTGTTGTATTCTTCCTCCTGTTGCTGAGTCACCTGCCTCCTTTCTGACAAGAACCTGAGGTGGAAATGTTCTGGGTTTTCAATCTCCTTTTCACACTATCAAAGATTGGTCTGCTAATGGCTTAGACCTGGATTGGTCAGCCCAAACTCTCATCAGAAATATTAGGGTCCAAAGGTGCCTGAAACTAGCAGATACCTGTGAAATCCAGAACTCTGACTTTCAGAATAGCACACGCCAACCTTAAAACTTCCTGATGAGTTTTATGTACAGTGGTAGCCAATGATCAGTGACAGACTCAAAGTTGATCAGAATTTCTTGCTTCACTTGCTTAAATTCATGGACACAGAAAGAAATTATCAACTACATTATCTAATCAATCAACATCCCTTATCAAGTGCATTCTCTTTAAGCAATGTGTTTGAATGAACTTCTGATTACCAAAAGAGCAACAAAAAGAAAATGGTGAAAACCTCATCTCCCAAATTCTAATACTTTGTTTCAAATGTAAAGATGGTATAAAATGGTAAATAGTATAATTGTAAATCATTTATTTTTAATTTTATGCATATAATATATTGACTGCATGCATTTATATACATTGTCTGTGTGCATGATGCCTACAGAAGCCACGAGAAGTTCTTAGAAATGAAGTTATGAATGGTTGAAAGCCACCATGTGAGGCCTGAACACTAAACCCAGGTCCTCTCTAAAGCAACAAGTGCTCTTAAATACTAAGCCGTGTCTCTAGCCCATGGTAAATAATCTATGAAAGGAACAAGCTGAAAAATAAGTTCATACACATGTGAACTCACAAACATGTTAAAAACTAGAGAAAATAAATATGAACTACGAATTGTGTTGAAATCAATGCCTTGTGTGGTCTCTCTATACTGTGTTATATAATTGCGTGAGGTGTATATTTACAATAGGAATTCTAATGAAACAATGTATTATTTATTTGGGTATATAGAGTCAAAACTGGGAAGAAAAGAAGGTCACCTCACTCAGTATACTATAGGGGATATCAGCAAGGCCCTAAGGTTTAAGCTTGATTTTTTCCTGAATTCTACATTTTTTTTATTTGTAGATACTAATTTGGTACCACATATTGTATGGTTTCATCAGACTAAATAAATCTGTCTCCTTAAACATCATTTCTTCATAGTGAAATCTCTAAAAATATTTGCTTCTAGCTCTTTTAAATATGCAATATATTATTGTTATTGTTACCCATATCAGTAGCACACAAGATTTGAGCTAGATTTTTTCAAACGTGCAGTTTTAGATAGGCTAATTTAGAGCATTCAGCTCTGACCATAAATCAGTGAGAGTGAGTTAGTTAGTTCCATGCAATGGGAGAAATCCAATTTAATGGCAGCCTCCATTCATACATAGTAATGGAAGGCTATGGAGCAAGCAAATTTTAATTTTAATTCCATACCCTTATGTAATGTCGAACCCAGCATAACTCCTGAGACTCCTAAGACATAACTTTAATGTTTAGATAACAGTTCCATTCAGCTATGAATAAATTTTGTTATTGCATCTTGGAATAATTTCATTTTTCATTCACATAAATATTCTTGCAGCACACTTGCCATTTCAATTTTGAATTTTAAAATTTATCTATCTAGACCACCCATGTTCTCACAGAACTTTATCATCCTACTATATAAAGGATATTAATTACCACAATGATTCTACATAAAAGGTGGAGAATTAATACAGAAAAGACTCTGTATCTTTCCAGGATCTATGGAAATCAAAACAAGAAAAGCACTTGTCTGCTAAAACCACCAAAGGAAGAACATGTTATGTATATCACTTTTGGGGAATGTAAACAGAAATTACAAGATGACACAAGCCCATTTTCTTTAATAGATACTAGTAAGTTCTTTACACTTGTATTGTTCATACTGAAAGTAACTTAAATACAAACACGTATATAATAGCTAATTTTAAAATATTATGCTTCATTCTAAAGTAATAAAAAGAAAAAAGCTCAGAAACTAAGTCAAATTCAGATTATAAGAGGACAAAATGATTGGCTTAAGAACTGCGTTCAATTCACATCCACAGGTGAAAAGGACATGAAAGTACAGGACCTAAAACAGTAATGAAAGCAAATTTAGAAAGTAAATCCATATAACAAATTTTATTACAAATATATTAATATGTTAATAAGTATGAATAGATTTTACTAAATGAAAACTTCTCCATTAGACTCACACACAGTGATTAGTATAGAGCAAATACAACAGCGAGCAAGTGCAAAGTCATTTGTATTATGTAATGCAAAGAAATAAAAAAATTAAGATAAAGAAAATATAAAATAAAAAAGAGATGGAATTTTCAATGTTAGCATAAATGCAACAGGAAGGTTAAATATTTTACATTTGACTAACACTAAGAAAGTTGAATCATTTGATACAGACAGGATAATTACAAAAGTAATTACAAATAGAAAAGTGAATACCAATATAGGAATATAAATATAAAACAATATAGGAATATAGGTTCTTAAAATACAATAAATAAAAGAATTTTTTACTTAAAATTTAGTTTTATACTGTGCAACATATATTACGACACTTGCTTATAAATAAGAGATTTAATAAAATATAATAACTTTGCAAACTATGAAAACAATTCAAAAAGACATAAAATATTAGAAATAAGTCTGAAAATTCAAAAAATGTGTCAGTAAAAGAGGGAATATGATGGAATAAGATGGGATAAATTGGATGGAGAAAGGAGTAAGTGTACTTCATCCAGCTGTGAGATATATGCAGCTAATATGACTGGTACACTATACATGTGAGAGATATATGCACTTAATATGCCACCACTTTATACAGGTATGTGATATATGGGCTAATATGAGCAGCACTGATACACACATGAGATACATGTTGTTACTACAATCACTGCTTTATATAGATATGAGATATATTTCAGTGAGACATATGAATATAAAAATGTACAAATGAACTCATGCTATTTTATAATAAAGTTATGAAAGCCATTTAAAAAAATAATTGTGTGAGACTAACTGGTGATGATAAGCAATCATAGTAAAGTTTTTAAAACTGGTAAGAATGTTTGGACTGCAAATATGACTCAGCAGTTACCAGAACAGAATACATTACCAGAGGAGCTAAGTGTGATTTCCAGCACCCATAAGCAACTCATAACTGTCTTTAACTGAAGTTCTAGGGCATCTAATGTCCTTTTCTGACGTCTATGGGCATCAACACACACATGTTCCATATACATACACACAGATAAAACACATATCCACTTCTTTTTACTTGAAAAATTAAAAGACTAGTGGAGGAATTACATGTACATATGTTTATCTATTTTAATGTCAGCACAAATTAAAATAATGCATTTGAATAATCTATTCAATTGATTAATGAAAATATATGGAACAGAAGAAATGGAAAGAAAATTGAATACGTAATATATGTTCAAATTTGTGATATTCATGTTCAAAGTTGACACTAAAATATTTGACAGAAGATAATTATGTTTATATTGGAGTAATATTATTAATTGTGATGTTAGGAAGAAGAAGTGTCTTAAAAATAGGCAGAATGTCAAATTAAATTAGCCCTCTAAGCCAAATGTATTGATTTTAAGAACAGTATAATTTATTACACTGGAGATTGCATCAATAATTCTATTTCTCTTTACTTTTTCATTATTTACTGTTAATTCTTTATTATATTCATATAGTCATCATCAGTAAAATATTTTACCTCTTTTAACATTATGAAATGATCCTAAAAATTACTTCCTTTAGATAAAGTTATCATACTTATATCATGAGCTTTCAATGTTCCATGGGTGGAATTTATTACTTTTAGTTTATTATTTGATGCCTGAACCTTTGTAAATTTCTTTGCAACATTGTGTTTGGTTTCTCTATGATTTTCTTTAACATTACATATTTATACTGCTTGCAAAAGTTGCATTTATACATAGTGGAACATGAAGAAGTTGAATTCCAGAAAATGTGGAAATAAGGACAAAAATAAACAAATACGTACACTGTGTTTCATATCACATGAATTGAAGCCAGTTGTTTCTAATTTCTTGGTTTTTGTTTATCATTGAAAAAATTTAAAAACTATAATATTCAAGGGTATTCTTTAGATAGTAAAAGTTATAAGGCACAGTAATCTCCATATTTAACCTATACACTATTTAAGTGCCATTTGGGAACAGAAGAGAATAGAAAATATTTTCCTACTGATTTTAGCTACTGAAAATTCAGCTTAAAGTGTTTAAGTATAATTTCTTGATTTCCAGTGCAAAGGTTATTTGGATTGCCTGGTTGTTGTGTCTGCAATGTTAGTACTAAGTTTTTACTTCTCTTAATCACAGAATTCTAATCATGCTGAGTAATAGCTGACCTGAAAAATATTGCATCCATGTTATTTGCTGTGATATTTACCCAGCTTCTTCAAAAGAAAGAATTTGGTGAAATGTTATACACACTGATAGATATAACTAGAAATTATATTTTTGGTGGGGCACAAAAAGAAAAACAAAGAAAAAAGTAA
The DNA here is from genome assembly GCA_004026605.1 of Ondatra zibethicus. Lineage (NCBI taxonomy): Eukaryota > Metazoa > Chordata > Mammalia > Rodentia > Cricetidae > Ondatra > Ondatra zibethicus. The sequence continues at coordinate 27,083 of PVIU01012125.1, read as the reverse complement.
CCCCAGTTTAAAGGACTAGAGTATGGAAGAAGAAATTCTCGGTATTCTTTGTTTTCTTTTTTTTTTTTTCTTTTTTTTTTTTACTAACAGTAAACCTTTATAAATCACACACTAAATCATCAAAATCATGTTTATCACAGAATGAATACAGTAAAAATTTACAGAAATGTAAGAACAGAAAACGTCAGAACTTTGGAAAACTAATACATACCTCAGAAACTGACAGATCAGGTAGGAGAACTGTTGAAGTAGACTGAGTTTGAACAGCACAACAAAGCAGCTTGCTTGAGTAAAAGACTTTGGCCGCAATAAACAGTGAGTGTCCAGTGTCTTCAAACACATATGAAACATTAACCAGCTTGCTAAAGCACAAAGAATAAGTTAATAAAGTCCCAGATAAGAAATCATTTAGATCGGGAAGTGATGGTACACTCTTTTAATTCCAGCACTCGGGAGGCAGAGGCAGGTGGATCTCTGTGAGTTCGAGGTCAGCCTGGTCTACAAAATGAGTTCCAGGACAGCCAAGCAAGGCTACACAGAAAGACTCTGTCTTGAAAAACCAAAACAAATAAAAACATTTAGATTTCAGTCTTTGATTACATAAGGTAAATGATAGTATCAGTTCCCATCCAAAAGAATGACCTACGTGATCAAGATGGACATGAAGTGGTAGCCAATCTAAAGACTGTATTTCTAGAATTAAGAAGAGATTTTACACTTATTATTACTTTAAATTTTTCATAAAGTAAAATATCCAATGCAAGAACCTCATTTTTATAAAATAAGTACAGCCATCAGTCGAAGTGTGTAGTGCAGGAAGGAGCCTAAGAAGACCCATACTATAAAACAAACTATGGTTTCAAACATCAATGTCAAAGAAAAGAGGGAAAGTTCTGTAGAAGTGTGAGTTAGAATAAATGTAAGAAAGACCAAATCTCACTCATAGAATGCATTGAGTGTCTGTTCAAGAAATGCAACAGAGAGGAAAGAAATTTCACACGAAAACAACAGAAACAGCAAAACTTTCTGTATAATGGATGCAGAATGTTTTCCAATACAGCATGGTGGTAAAGATGTACACAGATTACCATGTAAGACAGAAATGAAAAGATTTACCCAAAGGTGTTATTTGATGGTCTTTGAAACTCAGGATGAGGGAAATATCTCTAGAAACTTCTTCAGGCAATAATTATTTGGTTGGATTGTCTGTGAGCCGACAAAAAACCCATAAAGGTATATAAGGAATAAATGATAAATTATACATATTTGATTTTGATTAGCTTATCACACTGCATTATTCTCTGTCATATAATGTATAAATGAAACAGGAAGTCAGGGTGAGGGCTGGGATGCAGGGAAGACCCTGTGCACATCTTTGTCTCACATTTATGCTTCACTAAGACATTCTGAATAATGCTTTTACTTTCATCTTCAGTTGAGCTGATCATTTTAGGATTCAGCTTTCATTTTGGCTTTGAAGTTTTCTTTCCTGCTTTAATTACCTTTGATGGTAGGGTAAGACTCTTTTGCACAGAAGAATTTATATACTTAGGTTAATATAGCATACATTTAGAAGTAGAGAAAAATTAAAAGTCTTTTTGCTTGAAGCAGCATTTAAATTGTAAGAGCACATCACATTAACACGTGCTTAGTAATAACATTTAGGAGCTTTCAAACCACTTGGGAATTGCTCTCCCCACCCGCTCTTGGAGACAGCTGCCCCTTCCAGTTTCTGTACCATTTTTTTTTCTGATAAACTGATGTCTTTATTTAGCGAGTTGTAAAGAATCACTTCTAGTCATCAGCAGTTTCAGAGACAAGCCATTGAAGCAGGGATAAAGCCTGTTCAGAAGATGGATGCCAAATTTTCATTCAGAATCACAGAGAAAGATACTTCCCTCTACAAAAATAGATTCGACAGTATAGCTAGAGACTTGCATTAGCCCGGGATGACCACTGTAATAAATGGCAAGGACAGAGACATTCTTTATTTTCATGTAAAAAGAGTAACATATGACAAAAAGTTTCCTGTGTTAACACACACACACACACACACACACACACACACTTTTATAAAACAGTGTTGACCCAAATCATATTTTTCTTGAGTATTAAATGACAGTGAACATATTATTAACTGAATATATCATTTTGTTTTCTAAGTTGTAATTTTCTCTAATTACATTAATTAAAACAATGATTTATAATCAATCAGGGTGAAAGATTAAAAAATATGTTCTTGCTTTATTGTATCTTCTATTCACCAAATAGATAAAGAGTTCTGTCAATCAGAAAAAAACATGAATACCAACAAAAGTCATTCATTAATTTTCATTCATTGGTACCTCAAAAATCTGGTCACATTTTCTAAACTTACAAATCTAGAGAGGCTTTGCAAATGTAGGAGCTCTGGAAATACCTGTGTAGTTTGTATGTGTGGACATGAAGGGAACAGAAACAGCCCGATCTTGATCAGTGAATTACTTGTCTTTGCCAAGCTATTTCTGTATTATAGGGATCCTCCTCAGTATTGAATCATGCATGAATCTAAGCTAACCCAATTCTAGATTTGCATACAGGATAATTTTCTCTATGACCCTTAGTATATATTGCAACTCTTCCTTTTCAAATCTTTTTAAATCTTATTTTCACTGAGCACTGGAGCCATTGAAAATATTTTTGTTTGTTTTCTTTCTTTTTCTATATAACACCCAGCATTTTTTAAAATATTTTATCTTATTTTATCTTATTCTCATGTTATTTTTAATTCTCATAGAGAGTGGCTTGTGAATCTTTAGTATATTATACTAATGTAATTTAAGGGGTCTTTCCCTGTGTATTAAATATAAAGCTAACCCACCAAACTAAATTAGTAAGAAATACGATCTTTTCATTAAAAACCTCAAGTCAGTGTGAGCTGTCATATCTTTGTACTAACAAGGGTCTAAAACTGACTCTCAAATAAAAGGAAACAAGAACACCCATATTCCCACCTATATTCGAAGAGCTAGATATCTCCATCCACGCAGGCTTTTTTAAGCCTGTAAGCCCAGGCTGAAAGTGGAGTGTCCTTTATTCCAAATGACAACTGCACTAGCTGGAAATCCCACTACAGCCTTTATCTTTCCATACTTCAGTAATTGTGAGCTATTTTTGTTCTTAAAACATAAAAGCATTCATGTTTGTTAGTCAACAATGTTTGAACCACAGAAGTTCTGCTGGAACTCTCTAAGGCTGCCTAAAACCTTTTTATCTTTGGGCTACTGACTCCAGTTTACAAGGTGTGAGGAAGACAAAACAAGACCCTTATTACACCAGGATTTAATAAAACAAAAACAAAAACAAAACAGGGGTTTTCTTCCCTCTGCTATTAAGTAAAACTTCAAAACTGTCAAAAACTGCTTAAGCAGGGCTATTCTGGAAAGGGAACACGGCTTTTCCCGCCAAGACTTCTTTCTCACTGAGTTTTCCCGGGTGCACGCCTTTATTACCTGTACTCAGGAGGCAGAGGCATGAGGGTCTCTGTGAGTTCAAGGCCGGCCTGGACTACAGCGTGCGCTCCAGTACCACCAGGGCTATTACACAGAGAAACACTGTCTGACAAACAAACAAACAAACCAAAAGATGTGCTTTTGCCCCAGTTCCTGCTCTTTCTTGGCTATAGTAAAACGAGGGAACTGGGAAAGTGGCTTACTGGCTGAGTGCTTGCAATTATGAGGAGCAGAGTTCTGATCTCCGGAAACACAGTTAAATTCAGAAGATGAGCAAGGAACCTTCATTTCCAGCGTCAGAACACAAAGCTAATTGATGATGACTAGGGGGATTTTGGGGGTCTGCTAGCTCTGGGGTTGACTGAGAAGCCTTGTTGACTAAATAGGAAGAGTAATAGATAACGATTCCAGATATAAGCCTTGGACCCTTGCATACACATCCACACACGTATACCCATTCACACGCAATCATGTATAAGCAAATGTGCATACCACACAAAAAGATGCACACATGGAAATGAAAAGAGAAAGCAAAACAAAATGATATTTATTAACAGAGATAAATATAATTGACCAGATGGATTTGAAAACTGACTCACAACTCTACTTAATCTTTGGGCTAAGACAATCAACACAAAGACTTAATTTCTCAAACTCGTCATACAGCTGTCACAGCCCCTTGATAAGACAGGTGGCTATGACTTAGCAGGTAGTATTGTGGAATGTTGCAGAGTTAAATATATATATGGTTAGAGAAACAACCAACAACCACACCAGTAAGGATGCCACGGGAAAAGTTCACCAAATAACCAGGGTTATGCTTTAAATTCTACTATGATAGCTTTCTATGTAGAAATAGTACTGAAGATTGGAGCGGTGAGTTCATGTTTGCTTCGCAGCAGCCTACCATAAGGCTGTGTACTGTCAGACAGGTTGGACATCTTTTAAAATAATCTCTTTTTTCTTTATTGAATAAAATTCATTAGATATATTATACAATAAAATAGGGGAATAAAATAATTTTGAACGGTGGTTCGGTATTTAATAATCTTTAAACTATTACATTTTTTAAAGAAAATGAAAAGGGGTGCTTCACTTTTCACAATTGTTAAACAAGGGTAATTATTACCAAATAAGAGAAGGAATAATGGTAGAATACCTAAAAAGTCTTTTAGTAGTATTGGTTCTTAACAAATATGAAGTACAGAGAAGCACACTCATACGGTACAAGGAGGCTTTTGTCAAGTGGTGTTAACAGATTAAAACATTGTGTGATAGATTTTGGAGTAAGTAATTGTGAAGATTACATTTAGTATAACATTTTGCCATACCTAATTATTTTGTTAACCTTATAGTACAGGATCACTGTTTTCTATTGCACTTAGCACTGTATTTAATTTCCCTTCCATGACGACTGTCTTTCTCAACACAGAATAAAATTCACTTGAAGAAAGAACTTGTTGATACGCCAGTCTGTCCCTCACTCCTGGTATAAACAACAGGCCTAATACTTATTTTTTGAAAATAAATGAAACACAACTGAAGTAAATTTAGTTAAATGTTTAGACACCTTAGCATACAAATAAGACCTACATCTGTGATTACTAGTCATAAAATTCACAGGCTGCTGAACACATAGCATTTAGACATTAAGAGAAAACAACCCAAAGGTGGTTGTGCTTTTCACTTACCTGATGCAACTAAGTCAACATTTAATAAAGGAAAACAGGAAAATGTTACAACTTAGTCAAAGGACTCAAGAGTGTTACTAGTAACATAAAAATGTCAATAATTTTCTTGAATGAATCTTTTCTCACCATCCTTGTAGAATGACTTCTTCAAAAGCAGAACCTAGATGATTAGAATATCTCACAAGACTGAGATTTTGGCATGATTTATCCTAAATCTTCAGGCAAAAGTTATTTTAGAGGACTGACAGATCTTATGATTGACATAACCGAATCCATATATCAAGAGGGAGAGAAGCCTTGGGTGGGTTCATATGTCACTGATGTTAATAAATACAACAAGAAGAATAAAGAGCCACAAATAAGATGCTGAAGGAGGTGAGCACATTTGTGCAGATTCATAGGAAGGAAGTGTAGAGATAGGTGGATACCACCAGGTGAAGAGCCAAGATGGGAACACAGGCATTTGAAATGAGAAGTAACATCAATGAACGAATCCACTGCTCTAATGGAACATGAATATATTATTATTGGTTTGGCTCTCTTTCTATTAGAAAATCTATTATTGCAGACAGTTTGGGTGAGATTTGACTTATTTCTCAAAGCATATTACTATATTCAATCCCTGCATTCATTAGAGAATTCTATAGTTATTCGATATTTATATTCTTTAAACACTGCTCTTAATTTGTCCTTGATTATGTGATTGTGGACCTTTTAAGGGATTAAGTAAATATAGGTACATTTTAGCAACTTTCATGGAAGCAGTTTGCTCTGATATCTGACAGGTAGGAAATCTATTTTATTAGTATCTTTAATTTACACAACTATTTTATTAAAATGATCAATTCATCAAGTTACCTAAATAAAAATCCTTAACTTCTTTCCTTGTCATAAAAAGACATGTAGCATAGTTGGAAGCTACTGTGGTGCATGGCATTTGTATGATTATTCCTGATGCTTTGCTTATCAAACTACAATCTCCAGATAAATAAAATAGCAGCTCACTTCCGTTCACAGCAAAGAGTATGCTCAAAGACAACAATGATGGGGGAGTTTTGAAATTCTGCTAGATTCATATGTTAATGAACAGCTGTGATGTTCCCAGACACATTACTAAAAAGGAGACAATTCCCAGGTTTTCTGTACAATCTAAAAACTTTTCTACAAAGATTCAAACAAAAGCTGTAATCAAAACTGTCAGTGGTTTCCATAAATATATTCTTAAACCTTTATAATTCTGAACTGTCACTCTACTAGAATTGGAAAACCCAAATGTGACAACAGTTTTTTAGTTTATTTAATATGTTTTTACCTTTACAAAGAGTGAAGTTGCCAAATAGGCAGTATTATTCAAAAGGCAGTGGTTCTTTATGATGCTGAAATGAAGGCAGAAAGAAGTATCTAACAGGAAAGAAGTAACATTTAAAGTAACAGCTTTATTCCCTCTGTGCAACAAGGATGTGTGAGGATGCACCCCCAGATTCTGTAATTAGTAAACAAATACAGGAATGAGTAAGGACCCTCTAAGGACTTTCCGACATCCACTTTCAAAAACACATCTCCTGCCATCACAGATTTTAAAACTTAGATGGGCAGGCAAGACATATGTACATGAAATGTAAAATAACCACAAAATTTTGAAAGTAGATACATTCTTGTATTTTATTTTCTGTGACTAAGTCTTCCTGAAAATAACAGCCCATGGATTTGAAATCTCCCACTGTTTGCATAAGTTAGCCATAAAGGTGCCATTGAAAAACAGCTGTTAGTCCTCCTATGTGATGGAAGGGCATGGGCCACCTGAGTTACATTGTTTCTAGCTGGTCAGGCTCTTCATATGGTTTGCAAGCACTCATTCATTCTGACATTCACATGGATAGGAGTTTCTCAGTCAAAGGCAATTCAAATCCTTTTCATTGTCTGTTCAGTCTGCTGTGCCATGAATATATGAATACATCCAAACGATATTATGTAAATCAAGTCTGCCAAATGGCAGGTGCCATGAGAAGTAGAACACTTTCTCAAGAACTAAATATATCTATAAGTATTTTATTTGAAAAAATGAAGATATATGATAATGAAGCATATATCTATCTATAAATAATAGCCACTATAGTTGGCATCTACATTCAACTTCGAAAAACCTGGGGAGATCTCAGCCAGCACAGCAAAAGCTGTGTCGCCAAGATCTAACTTTAACATTTTAGTTAGGTATCATGTTAGTGTCCTTTATTGTAATTTTATCAAAATTAGTATTATACTATCTGTTCTTCAGTTGAATACAGAGTGTGGTGTGGGAAGTCCTTCTCTATATGTGTTGCTTTTACATGGTTAATACATTGGTTAATGAATAAAACAGCTGCTTTCAGCCAAAGACTTAACAGAATATAGCCAAGTTGGAAAAGATACATAGAGTAGGCAGAGTCAGTAAGAAGCTATGTAACCCCCTGGAGACAGATGCCTGGTGCCAGACAGAACTTTACCTGGTAAGCCACAGTCATGTGGTGATACACAGATTAATAGAAATGGATTAACCAAAGATACAAGAGCTAGCTAGCAATATGCTTAAGTGACTGGCCACAGAGTGATTTAAATAATATAGTTTCTGAGTCGTTATTTTGAGTGTGGGCAGCCAGGAACAAACAAGGGGCCTCCTACAACAAGAGTGGGCATAAAAGAATTGAGGAAAACTAACTTCTTCAAGAGCCAAGTTGTACTTTTAGTAAACATTTGCATAGGTCAGTGCCACAGAAGAGAGACCTTTAGTCATTTCTTCTGTCAAGCTATATGACTGGGCATATTTGGATATTCCTCTTTTATTTTTCAACTTACTGAGTTTTTTGCTATAACTCCATTAGACACTATGAAAAAAAGGCATTTAATTTTAAAGGATGTATGCTGAATCTCTGCATCTTTTTTTCCTTTGTATGTGTGTGTGCCCATATATGCATATGAACACACATGTACTCACTGCTCCTTTGAATCAAAGGGAGGAACTCTAGTGACTAACTCTTGGAACTACCTTATGAAAGCAAAATTGGCACAAATCCTTATTCCTTTCTCAATAACCACTCAATCTGCTCCAGTAAACGCTTTAAACTAACTTCTGTGTCACTAGAATACTTTAGTCAGCTCATAAAGTCAGTGAATGTGAGACATTTACTCAATTCTGATTACCTCTGTAAGTGTTGTGTTTGGATTTATTATAATTGTGTATATGTGTACAATTGCACATTCCATTGCAGAGGTACAAAGGTCAGGAATCAGTTCTCTGATGTGCTGTTCCCCTCTGTATGTTGTGAATATGTTTTATTATCATTGATTAATAAAGAAGCTCGTTGACCTATGGCAGGGCAGAATATAGCAAGGTGGGAAATCCAAGCAGAGACAGAGGAAGAAAGAACGTAGAGATAGTCAGATACCATGTAGCTGCTGAAGGAGAAAGATGCCAGAACCTTCAGGTAAGCCACATTCATGGCAACACATAGACTAACATAGAAATGAGTTATTTAAGATATAAGAGCTAGCTAGAGATATGCCTGAGCCATTGGCCAAACTGTTGTAATTAATAGAGTTTTTCTATGATTATTTTGATGAGGGTGACTTGGAAACTAAAGTTCAGTCTCTGTTTACAGTTCTCTCCTTCCACTATGTGTTGGGAGGATTGATCTCAGGTTGTCAGGCTTGTATGTTAAGCAGATTAACCCCCTGAACCAGCTCTCCACACTTAACTTTTGTTTGTAAATTAGTTATTCTTTTATTAAACATGTACATAATGTATTTTGATCATATTCAGTACTATATAACATGTTTTCTTCCTCCTGAACTCCATCAGCCCCATTAGTTCCCTGTTAATTATGATATTGCGTGTGTGTGTGTGTGTGTGTGTGTGTGAGAGAGAGAGAGAGAGAGAGAGACAGACAGACACACACACACACAGATTAAAAAACTGATTTGGATTTAGGTTACTATTTTTTTTTAGCATGGTGGGAGTTTATTTGCTGGAGTTTGGGAAACAGAAAAATGCCAATCTAAAAGAGAAAATTTCTCATCCTACACCTATAGCTACCAACTACCTATAGTTCCATAGCTTGAGGGATGTTGATTGTTCAGTCTTGTGCAGGTAAGTACAGGTACTTTGGGTTTAAAGTAACAGTCATGCCATGTCCAGAAGACAGCAATCCACAGCACTTCTTTCTATCTTCTGACTCTTACACTGTTTCTACCATATTTTATGTGATGTCTTCACATCATAAACATATATCAAACATATTTCATTAAGAAATAAGTACTCAACCAGGTGGTGGTGGCACACACCTTTAGTCGCAGCACTCAGGAGTCAGAAACAGGTGGATCTCCATGAGTTTGAGGCCAGCCTGGTCTACAAAGTGAGTTCCAGTACAGTCTCCAAAGCTACAGAGAATCCCTGTCTTGAAAAAAAAGTAAAATAAATAAAGAAGTACTCCGTAATCATTTATTCTTACCATTTGACCATTTATCAATCTCTACATTAACTAGAGTCCTCTTTCTCTAACTAAGGTTGTAAACATAATAAATTTATGAGCATGAACATAATAAGTGTTCAATAAAACAATAATAGTAATATCCACCATTTGGATTCTGATACCTTCAGCTATGGTCTCATGAGAAGGATACAGTGCCAACCAAGGCAAACACAGGAGTCAAATCAAGCCAAGAAGCAGTTATTTGTTCTTATAACAGTTGTACACAATGATTGTACTACTGTGGAAATCTTCCCTGGTAGATCAGTTGTTCATTGCACAAGGCCCACACATGGGAAAGACTATTGCTTCTTTTTCCCTCTGATTAGCCTAACCAGCAATGCCCAGAACTGTCAAAGTTGGGTAGTAGGGAGGAATCTTCCTGCTCAGTTTCAGCTTATTTTCTCTATAACCTGTAAGCAAAGTACAAAACTACTTTAGCAATAGGTTTATACCATTTAGTTCTGGTGGTAAACTACAAGCAGTGATCAAAGCCTGTGGGGGATTGTTGTTTTCTTTTGGGAAAGTTAAGGACTTCTCTGACCAATGTCTCGGAAGTTATCTGTGGTTAGTTTTATGTCAACTTGACACAAGCTAGATTCATTTGAGAAGAGGTACTCTCAACTGAGAAAAACATCCCCATAAGATTGGTTTGTTGGTATGTATGTAGGATATTTTATTACTGATGTGGAAGAGGCCAGGCCAAAAGAGCAGTGCTATCCTTAGGCAAGTGGTCTTGAGTGGTATAATAAAGTAGTCTGAGCGCAATGCAGTACAAACTTGTAAGCAGCATTCCTTCATGACCCATGAAACCTGTCCAGGTTTCTGTCTTGTTTTCCCTTAATGGACTGCTGTGACATACAATATGAAAGTCAAATTATTTCTTTCCTCTCCAAATGCTTTTGGTCTCTATCACAACAATAAAAAGTAAACTAAGTCAGTATCCCACCCATGACATGAGATTTACACTTAATATCTTAAAGCTTCCGTGAAAACATTGTATGTCGTGTTGAATAACTTAAAAAGAAGTTGTTCTCTTCTTTCTTTTTCAAGCATCCTTAGTTTTAGTTTCTGTTAACTTTCCCTCCATCCTCTTTTCTTTTCCATTCACCTGCCTACATCCTCTTAAACATTCAAGACTCCAGTAATCCATTCTGTTTTCATACTGGATGTGTTCTGGTAACTTCCGGCTTGTTGCCTTTTCTCCCCTTTCATGATTCCTCCTAGTCTCTTATCTTTGACAGCACTCACTCCAGTTTAACACAAATCTGAGAATTGGAAGTTAGCACCCACATTTGAAAGAAAACAAGTGAAATTATCTTCTCACCTATATTTTTTTCATCTTCTTCATCAGATTGATTCTTTTGCAATACTTAAGCTGATTTTTTTAAATCAAATGTAGGTCTTTTCCTCTAGCTCATTCATCAGTACTCTACTCAAATGACTTCAACACAACCTGTGTCAGAAATCTAAGTCTAGAATGCTTTTAAAATACAGGAAGAATTTTTGATATTCAACTTCAGTCTCTGTATTTTCTATCTCTCAGTCCAATTAATACAGTGGGAAATAGAGTATCTGAAACTTCAAAAACCCTAAGATTTTATAATACATATTTCCACTTGAGAAGGCTGGTGAACAATGTTAAGTCTCTGTTACTCAGCCTTCCATGTTTAGTTGTCTACTGTTTACATTCACTATATATCACCACAGTTCCGATTGTGCTCATTTACAGCACAACTCAAATACAAAACTATCAAGGTGTCTTCAGCTCTGCTATTACCATTTCTAAAATAACTTGAATTAGAAATTTTAAGATATAATTGGATTCTTCCCATTTTCGTCAGGTCTTTAAATGTATATTATTTTAAATATTCATTATATGTTGTAGGAAACGACTTGTTTGTTTTCCTGGCCAGCCAGACTCACGAAATAAACACAGAGAAAATATATTATTTAAATCACTGCTTGGCCAATCACTTAAGTGTATTGCTAGCTAGCTCTTACATCTAGTATTAACCCATTTCCAGTATTTTCTATTTTACAATGAGGCTCATGGCCTACCAGCAAGGTTCTAGCATGTCTGTCTCTCACGGCAGCTCCATGGCTTCCCTTTGACTCTGCCTCCTTTCTCCCAGCATTCAGTTTAGTTTTCCCCATCTAGCTCTACCTTACTCTATCAACAGGCCAAGGAGTTTCGTTATTCACCAATGGTATTCACAGCATAGAGAGGGAAATCCCACATTACCTCCCCTTTTCTGTTTAAGTAATAAGGAAGATTTTTAACTTCAGCATAGTAAAATTACATATAATGAAACAGTCATCAAGCAAGAATTATAGTTACAATATTTATATCTATTTTATCTTTTATCATAATGAAGGAAAACTATAGCTATCAATTCCTCAACTCCTTCAAAGACTTCAGAAGGTTATAATATTACCTAAGTAAACAATAAGTTCATTGAAAGCAACTTTCAAAACTCTAGAATTGACAGAGATATCTCACTGCCTGATAGTCTTCCAATGTTCTGTATCACTGAAACATCCATCTTCAGTGTACCAGCCCATAGTATCCAGAAGACTTTTCCATGAAGCAGGAAATTTCAAAGACAGTTCCGCCTATGTTCTGTCATGTTCTGCTGTGTTCTGCAAAATATCTGGCAGACTCTTTTAAGAAGCAGGAACCCTGAAGGACTGTCTCACCTTGTTTAGGCAACTTTAGAGGTCATTTTTTCTGGGGGTTCTGCACGTCCAGTTCATCAAGCTGTCCAAGCAAGATCAGTTTCTTGCACAAATGCCTAAAAACTCCAAAGGAGCCTTTTCAATGCCCATTATCCTCTTGAAGTAGATTGGTACTGCCAGGAGCAGATGTGTCTCATTGTCATGAAAAGTCTTAAGTTCTTAAAACATTTTAAATGACATATTCTGTAGTCTTTTAAAATTGATTTTCATTGAACTCTAGATTTTTCTCTTCTCCCATCCCTGCCTCTCCTCTTCCCTTCAACTCTTCCCCAAGGTCCCCATGCTCCCAATTTACTCAGGAGATCTTATCTTTTTCTACTTCCCATGTAGATTAGATCTATGTATGTTTCTCTTAGTGTCCTCATTGTTGTCTAATTTAACTGGGATTGTGATTTGTGATTTTCTTTGCTTTATGTTTAAAAACCACCCATGAGAGAGTACATGTAATAATTGTCTTTCTGTGTCTAGGTTACCTCACTCAAAATAATGTTTTCTGGCCCCATCCCTTTGCCTGAAAAATTCAAGATGTCATTATTTTTTCTGCTGTATAGTACTCCATTGTATAAATGTACCACATTTTCCTTATCCATTCTTCAGTTGTGGGGCATTTAGGTTGTTTCCAGGTTCTAGATATGACAAACATTGCTGATATGAAAATAGTTGAACACATGTCCTTATGGAACGATTGAGCATCCTTTGGATATACACCCAAAAGTGGTATTACTGGGTCTTGAGGAAGGTTGTTTCCTAATTTTCTGAGAAATCACCACACTGACATCCAAAGAGGCATTCCCACCATCAATGCAGAAGTGTTCCCTTTACCCCACAACATCTTTAGCATAAATTGTCATCAGTGTTTTTGATCTTGGCCATTCTCACAGGTGTAAGATGGAATCTCAGTTTCATTGATTTGCATTTCTCTGATGAATAAGGATGTTGAACATTTCCTTAAGTGTCTTTCAGCCATTTTAGATTCCTCTCTTAAGAGTTCTCTGCTTAGGTCTGTACTCCATTTTTTATTGGATTATTTGTCCTTTTGATGACCAATTTCTTGAGTTCTTTGTATATTTTGGAGATCAGACTTCTGTCTGATGTTGGGTTAGTGAAGATCTTTTCTCATTCTGTAAGCTGTCATTTTGACTTGTTGACTGTGTCCTTTGCTTTACAGAAGCCTTTCAGTTTCAGCAAGGCAACAGCTAACATCAAACTAAATGGAGAGAATCTCCAAGCAATTCCACTGAAATCAGGAAAAAGAAAAGGTTGTCCACTCTCTCCATGACTATTCAATATAGTTATTCAAGTCCTAGCATGAGCAATAAGACACCAAAAGGAGAACAAAGGGATACAAATCGTACAATAAGAAGTCAAACTCTGTTTGCTGATGACTCTATAGTTTACATAAGAGATCCTAAAAATTCTACCAAGGAACTTCTACAACTCATAAACACTTTCAATAATGTACCAGAATACAAGATTAACTCAAAAAAAATCGGTATCCCTCCTGTACATAGATGATAAAAGGGCTGCAAAAGAAATCAGAGAAACAACATCCTTCACAATAGCTACAAATAGCACAAAATATCTCGGAGTAACTGTAACCAAACAAGTGGATGGCTTGTATGACAAGAACATTGAATCTTTGATGAAAAAAATAAAGAAGACACCAGAAAGTGGAAAGATCTCCCATTCTCTTGTGTAGTAGAATTAACATAGTAAATATGGCAATCTTACCAAAAGCAATCTACAGATTCAATGCAATATCCATCAAATCCCAGCAAAATTCTTCACAGAACTCGAAAGAATGGTACTCAACTTCAAAAGGAAAAGCAAAAATCCCAGGATTGCCAAAACATTCCTGTACAATAAAAGAACTTCTGGAAGCATCACAGTCCCTGACTTCAAACTCTACTACAGAGCTACAGTACTGAAAATAGCCTGGTATTGGTATAAGAACAGACGGGAGGACCAATGGAACCAAATCAAAGACACGGATATTAATCCACATACCTTTGAACACCTGATTTTTGACAAAGAAGCAAGAAATATCGAATGGAAAAAAGAAAGCATATTTAACAAATAGTGCTGGCATAACTGGATATCAATATGTAGAAGAAGGAAATGGACCCATATCTATTACCATGCAGAAAACTCAAGTCTAAATGGATCAAAGACCTCAACATAAAGCCAGCCACACTGAACCTTATAGAAGTGAAATTGGGAAGTACACTAGAACGCATTGACACAGAAGACCACTTCCTAAATATAACCCCAGAAGCACAGACACTGAAAGAAACAATTAATAATTGGGACCTCCTGAAATTGAAAAGCTTCCGTAAAGCATCATCTGAAAGATTTGAAGAATACCTGTCTAGCTGAAATACATTTCTGTACATGTAGAAAATCTAATAACATGACTGTAAGTTTGATTATTATAGATAACTCTCTATTTACCTATATTTTAAATTATACATTACATTTTTAAATGAGCTGTACAAATGTAACACCTTAATCAAGAGCAGAAATATATATAAATATATATGTATATATTTAACAAAATTGATCTTAAATTTGTATTATCAACAAACCAAGCTCCATACCAATGAAAATCTCTATAACATATCCCCCTTTAAATGTAAACAAACATAATCAATCATTTAGGAAATTTGGGCATAGATCTCTAAACTGCTTCCTGCTTTTCATTGGGAGAAATAATTTTGGGGAGTGTTCAAGGCGACCTTTCGGGGGTCTTGGCCATCAAATCACATTATTCTGCAAGGATTCCACAGCTTCTCCTGGCCTTCAGTTTAGTTTTTCCCACCTACCTCAACCCTGCCCTATCAACAGGCCAAGGCAGTTCCTTTATTCATCAATGGTATTCACAGCATACAGAGGGGAATCCCACATCAATTATACATTATATCTCTATTCTTAAAGCTATCTTGTTTTCAAATTATCCATTTAGATGCACATTTTTTTAGATATGATTCAAACTATACTTTCTAATGACATCTAATTTATTGGTTGTATCTCTAAAATGCATAGTCCTATCTCTGGCATAGGGTTTTTCATATAGTTATTTCTTACTCTAAAATTCTTAAAATATGTATTTGAATATCCACTCTTTGTAGCAGTGTGACCTGATATAGGAACCATCATGAGCTTTTGGCATATCTATTGACCAAGTGTAGGTGGAGACTTAAACAACTCTTATACATATCTGCATGTTAAGTGTGCACATGAATGTGACTAAAGAGCCAGTGAACTTATAGTATATCTTATTTCATAGATCTATATATTTTCTTAAAAGACTGGTAATCAAAATAGAAGATTTTATACATTTACTCTCTAAGATTACTATGAGTTATTTTTAGTCAATACTTGGCATTAACGTGTAAAGAAGATAATACAACTCTGTCAGTTTCTCACTGATCATCTGGAAAGTTGAGAATCTATCTTTCAGACCTCAGCTTTTCAGTACTAATGCAAATGTGAAAAGAGGAAACAAGTGTCATTGTACCAAGGCACTTGCCATAGTTTAATGATGAGTTTTGGAGAGATCTTTAACAGGCTTCAATAAATTTGTTTGTGTCTCCATTTAAATTCTGCTTGGGTATTTAAAACCACCTGTTTGTGCATTCATTTTTTTCATGTTGTGCGCATAAATGTGAGTTTTTGCAAGCAAAAACAGATGCATTCCTAAAATGTGTCAGCACATTTTCAAAGCTTACTGAGAATATCTCCTCATGTGTCTGCAGACTTTGTTATAACTTTTTATCAGTGAGCTGTGTAAATTGACTTCTTGAATATCCATTAATGCAAATTACCAGTGCAGGAAAACACACAGAAACCTCAAAATCTCACAAAAGATAAAATCATTCCTAGAATGGAACTACAGAGAACAAAACTTTGCTGGTTCTCTTCTTCCTAAGATGACTTAGAAGTAATTGTGACTTTTATAAATCCTTGAATCTTTTCAGTAAAGAGGGCACACTCTTCCACCAATTTCCAGCTGATGCTGGACAAAGTGAAGAAAGATGGCGTCATTGTATTAATGGGAATTAATTTTATGAATCTTATAATAATTAAAGTTAAATACAAGTTCAAATAGGAGACTGAGGTGCAGAATGAAAGCTACTTAATTGGGGAAGAAATTATTTCATAAAATGTGTTGTAGAATTTTCAGTGTCCATGTAGATGTTGAGCAACAGTGATCAAACTGTATCCAGTTTACACACTGTAGATGCTGAACAGGTAATAATAAAAAGATTTTTTGAGTAAATTTACTATTTTTTAAAATTTAAATTAGTTTTCTTGAAAACTTTGGAACATGTTTTGATAGTTTGATTATACTCATCCTTTTTCTCAATTCCTCTCAAGTCTAACCCCCTTTATTCCCTACATTCAACATTGGGTCTTCTTTTTTTCCTCACTCAGCAAGTAGGTACTTCTTGAATAAGGTCTACTAATTGAAACTTACTTTAATTTAAACAATAGTTATAAAGACAACTTTTCAGTCATTAGAAATAAAAAGATGAGTTTAATGCATTCTCTAATTGTGTTTGTAAATAGATTTTGTTTCATTTTGTAAAAATACTGTTATATTTTTAAATGTTACACTTATTAATTCATCTTGTGGAAAAATGGTAGGGGAAACATGCCATGGAGCATGTATTAGGGGACAAATTATAAGAGTTGGTTTTCTTCTTGTATCCTGTGTTTCTCAATGATCAAAAATATCAGGTTTGAGTGAAGGCACCTTTACCTATTGAACAATACTTCTCAGACTGTTCTTTATATATTATTATATTTTGTTTTTAGAGATAAGATTTTTTTAAATGTTTTCCAGTGTCTTATTCACTTTTCTATTACTATAAAGAGACACCATGGCCAAGGCAACAATTACAACACGAAAAAGCATTCAATCTGAGGCTTGCTTACAGTTTCAGAGGAGTCCCTTTTCATCATAGTGGGAACATAGCAGTACATAGGCTGAACTGGAGAAGCCTGAGAAGTAGCTGAGGCTTCTACATCCTGATCCATAGGCAGCAAGGAGATAGGACATTGGGGCCTGACAGGGCTTGAACTTGGAAGGTTACCAAGGATACTGACCTTAATTTTCTGATCCTCCTTTCTTTTCACTCCCAAACCCCAGATTTCTAAGAATGTACCAGCAAGCCTGGTTTTACTAAGCACTGTACTTAAATCTCAGGGCTTTGCTCATCATGCTCAAAAAGCATCACAAATACTACATTAGAAGAAAGAAAATCTCTACATTATATAGTGATTAAAAAGTACATTTGGAAAAGACTTCTTCATTAAATAATTTGAGTTTGTGTGCAAATGTCTAATCTTCTGTGCCAGGGATATGAAATTAGTTGTAATAGTTTATTCATATAATTGTCCAAGGGCTAATCCAAAAACATCCTCTTCAGTGAATGGAAATCCTGACGTGACTTTGGCTTATGATAGAGGGAAGTTTTTAAAGTCAACACATGGTTAAAGAGAATTTTGAATTTTAGAACAGTTCATCCACACTGTGAAGTTGTAGATGATGTAGCTTTCATTATTATTATAAATAATAAATGTGAAAAAGCATCAGTAGGTATTCTTAGAGCAATTTTGATCTGTTCTTCACTGTACATCAGACTTAGAGTAATTGTCGTCAATACATTTGAAAACCCAAACACAGTGGTAGTCAGTGAATCTTAAAATGCCAGGAGAAACAAATTAAACCACCCCAAAAAACATGGGCATAGTTCTTGCAACAATAAATTGAAAACATTAGTCAACCACATGGCTAAGTTAATAAAGAATATGCAATAAATATCTAGGAACAGAAATAAACATAAAGAGTAGTATGTTTTACTCTACTTTATACCTGATTAATTTGTGTCAAGTAAACAAAATCTATGCTAACTCTAAGGACAAAATTTCACAGTCTCCTAATTTCCTGAGTTCAATAAATTACAAAGGGTCCCTTTGAAATAAGCTCTTGGCATACTTCAACAGTCTGTTCTATGATGCATTTTATCAGAATAACTTGAATTTTGCAAGCACAGTCTGCAAGCCAGTTTTGAGTTCTGGACTAGTACTGATTTTAGTAGATCTAAAAAGTATCATGGTCCTGTTGCTGATTTTTTTTTTTTGAGGTCAAGAGACCCATCTCGAATCAGAAATGCAGTTCAATAATTTCAAGGGTCATGAACTTGTATTACAGTTTTGGAAATAAGTACATGTTGGAATGTGTGATAAGTGATGTGTGCCTTCAGTTGTGTGGCTTTAGTCATGAATAATAAAACATACAGATAAGACTGAGCAACTTCTTAAAAGAAAATTTGCTCAAATAAGGGAGGAATGTTAATGGGAAAAAGACACGAAGACTTGCATTGTACTGACCTCATTTGAAAGAAAAGTGATGGGTTAAAGGAAGGTCAAGAAAGAAGGGTTAGGTTACAATTTCTTATAGCTAGTAGTGTACAAAGAAAAGAGAGTGCTGATTAGATATTCCTGCAGAGAACATTCTAGGATCTAAAATGGTCAGTCCATGGAAAGACATGGTTATTGAATTTAGTAGGAATCCCAGAAGATAACACTCAGTTTGACTATGATTCTGCATGCAGATGAAGACATCAGTAAGATGAAAACATCAGTACATGAAACTGTAATAATCAAGGGACTGTCAGGATCTGAACTGTTTGAATTTGGAAAAAGTTTAAACATTCAGAAATAGCGCTACTTAATCATGAGGGCGTGAAACAAGGTCAATACCATCTGCCTGAGGACTGTGGGAGTGGAGAAACTGAGTAATGTGAATATCTAATCTTACTTGAGAGAAAGCCTGCAAGCCTGAGTCAAGGAATAGAAAATTAGTCTCTGAAAGCTGGTTTGTTAGAGCCATAAAAATATTTGG
This sequence comes from Ondatra zibethicus, assembly GCA_004026605.1. NCBI lineage: Eukaryota > Metazoa > Chordata > Mammalia > Rodentia > Cricetidae > Ondatra > Ondatra zibethicus. The sequence goes on along the minus strand of PVIU01012125.1, from coordinate 7,750 downwards.
TTATAACTAACTGTGATCTCCATGGTTACCAGATATAAGGATGATAGAATGAGGACAGGAATTAATGAAAGAGTGATTGAAGCAGTGTTTGTTCATGCACAGATCACCAGGTTACATATGACTTTGTTTACAGGAGAAATAAAAGAAAAAACTCATTAAGCAGAAATTTTGAGAACACTATGGGGCTTTAGTATCTACCTTCTATTGTAGAATATAAGCTTTATGAGATAAGAGAACCTTTGTCTGAGCTGATTGATCTGCAACTGCATATAAATTAGTTTTATTAGGTTCTAAGCTACCCAAGAGGAGATTAGCCAAAGAGAAAAGACTTGATGTACCCTGTACAGGATAATCAAAAGCAAATGTGACCACATTTGTATTTAGTGGGAGTTCTCAGGGTAATGACTTTGATGGAAGCGCTTTTGAGTCCTACACTTTTGAGTTTGGGAAAGTTTTTCAAACCAGGGCAACAGTTCACTAAAGGATTAGAAAACTGTAGAAGATACGTAGACACAATTGGTTTCCACTGCACCTTTTGCAACGAAGAAACAAAGATGTCCTGGACACCTGTACAAAACCTCTTGTAATATAGCCAGTTTACTTGTAAATGAAGTGATCAGGCATAGTAGAAGAAAATCCCTGAAGCCATATGATTGTTGATTGAAAACTTCAGTGAAAGGTATGGGCTACTACCCATAAGAGGCATTTTCCATGGAGGTACCTTTGTCTCATAATGGGTACTACGTCTACTTCTGGGTCTATGTTAGAACAAGATGGTAAATTCTTAATGCTGAAGATGAAACATGCTTTGCATGCAATATATGAATAAGTTAGGCTTAGGCTAAACTGAAAACTCCCTCCAGGAAAGCTGGGTTTCATAATGCCATAAGACACAGTAACAGTTTCTGGAAGATAATTATCACAAATACTCCTATGCCAGTGGTTCTCAATCTTCATAATGCTGAGACCCTTTAATATACTTCCTCAATTTGTCATGACCCCAAATATAAAATTATTTTGTTGTTACCCCATAACTGTAATTTTGATACTCTTATGAAACAACTGTGAATCTTGATGTAAATATCTGCTATGCAGGATATCTGATATATGATCCCCAAAGAGGTTGTGACTCAGAGATTAAAAACAACTGTTATGAACTGTTAAAGCTACACTAAAGTCCAGGAAATATGTACCAACTAGTACAATAATAGAGCAGTTTTTATAGGTTCCACTCCTTGTTTTCATTTTGGATTGAAGGCCCAATACCCATGCAATAATGAATATCTCATATTGCAAGCCATTGTACAACTGTAGCTAGGGAAGATGCAGGCCCTGGTGGAAAAGTAAGTGCTATTATTTTGTCACATGTGATGTGTCTGTTAAATGTCTTATGAACATTGGTGTTTATACCTGATATTAATTGTGTTGGCAAGATCAATTCTCATAAAATTTCTTCTTTCATAGAAGCGGGCGTAGAGTCTCACATCAGGCCAAGTTATTGTGGAAAGTGACTGCTACTGTGTCACTATGGCACGGTGCTCATCCGTAGATGTAGAAAACAATCAGATGTCTGTATCTCTTCCCCAAAGCTAGGGGAACATTGTAGAAAGAAAAGTGGAAAAAAATGTAAGAGCTAGAAGGGTGGTATAATGTTATGTAGCTATTTCTACAAAATGAAAACATTCTTTTTTAAGAGGAGGAAAGAGGCTCCTATATTGTGGATATGCAAAAACAAAAACAAAAAAGCAAATAAATAAAACAGACAAGGCTTATGAAGAAAACCCACCAAACAATATTCAGGAATTTTCTAAAGTCACAGTATTCACAGTTTTAACAATCAATAAGTGATTACCTGGGAGAGAACACCACTGGACTAGCTAAAGGAATCTGTAACCTGTGTAGGAGACACCATTAGCACAGCTTTTTGCGACATTGGCAACAGCGGGGTGGGCCTTTTTGTGCTGCAAAATGACTTAATTTCACCTATGCTCCTGTACATATTCATTGTTTCACTTATAGAATTTTCTTTTCTTTTGTCTGCAGTAAGTGTTCTGTCTAGAGTGAATAGATGTTTGTTCAGAACTCACTGGGAAAAGGTATGAACAACCTGCTTTCCAATCAAGAGGAGAGACAAACGGCACAATAAAGAAGTTAAATGATACATAGAAAATCATTCCTCCTGTATGCACAGTCAGCTCATCCATCTAGTGTGTAGACATGTATCTTGGAGACAGTACATTTAAATAAGCTAATTCAGTGAATGGCTTGGTTTTCCATGATAGTATAAGATAAAGTTTCTTGAAAAGTATCTTTAATCAATACTAGTTAATAAATATTACAAAACAAAACAACAAACAACAACAATGAAACAGTTTTCTATCAACCAGAAAGGCTCTTCAGGATTATTTCGTAGAGATTACAACCTCATTCCTCACCTACAGGAAAGATAAAATAATAGCCATTTAGTTTTACAAGACTATGTTGACTGCATACAATGAGAAGGATGTAGTTTTGGGAAATTTTAGTAGAAGGTATTTTTTCAGAGTTTAGGAAAATATTTTGTCGAGAAACTTGACAAATTTTTGGTTCTTCTACTTCAGTGAAATTCTAAATATACAATTTGGGGCTTGTAAATTGTGGTGTTTTGAAAGAAAATGGCCCTCAAATGGAATGGTACTATTGGAAAGTGTGACTTTGTTGGAATAGGTATGGCCTTTTTAGAGGAAGTGTGTCACGGTGTAGGCAAATCTTGAGGTCTCAAATATACACAAGCCATGTCCAGTGTCTGAGATCACTTCCTGTTTCCTGTGAAAGATGTAGATCTCTCAGCTACCTCCCTAGCATCATGTCTGTCTGCATGTCACTATGTCCTGCCATGATGATAAAGGACCAAACCCCTGAAATATAATCCACTCATTAAATATTTTACTTTGTAATAGTTGCTGTGGTCATGGTGTCTCTTCACAGCAATAGAAACTCTGAGACATCAAGACATAGCTAAAATGTAAGCTAAGCATGTTACTCTCTTCAGCCTTTACAGGCAAAAGAAGTCCTCATTTGAATGTATACTATTCAAGGAGCGGATCTGAAAAGTTGACCACCCTGAATGAGACCTAGCATAAAAAGTTTTGTACCTTTCTTCAAACTGCTGTGTAACTTGCTGTATATCCAGTCATGTTTAATGTGTCAATGACAGATAAGGGTGCTAGCTTGAGTGTAGTTATATTTTTTTTATGTTTTAACAAATAAAGATTGCCTGAAGATAACAGTGCAGAGCTAAGCCACTAGAGGCCAGGCTGTAGTGACAGACACACTTAATCCAAAGACGTGGGAGACATAGGCAGAGGGATCTCTGTTAGTTCAAGGCTACCCTGGGCTATAGAAGATTGAATATGTCTAAAAAGAGAGAGAGCTCACACAAAGTTGAGGGGTTCACAGATGTGAGCCTGTTACACAGTGACTAAAGTTCAGAGAGTTTGAGCTTACTTTTACTCTTTCAAAGCTGTTGACAACTGGTGTGACTACAAACCAGAAATTCTGACCTCGGGTGTGGTTAATTAGTATTTTGAGTACAGAGGTGGATCTGCTCCTTCAAAGGAGATCAGCAGGAAGTTCCAGGGAGTAGCTGCCTACATGATACTTGATCTATTCCTTGTATCATGTTAATAAGTCTGTTGCCTCCCGCCTCCCCTTTTGGGGTAAGGAATATAGGCACATGGAAAATAAATGCATGCAAATCAGCATTCACTGAATTTCTCTCCCAGTGCTCTTCTGTGTTTCTGTCTTTTATTTATCTCATATCTCTGTTCATTTTGCTTAATAATTCTAATCCTCAAACTCCTACTCCGGAACGTGCGAATTCTATTGAGACTGGACCCCAAGAAGATCCCAGCACTTGTAATCACATGCCTTTAATCCCAGTACTAGTGAGTTGGAGACAGGAGTGTTGGAGAGTGGAAAATAAGATAGAAGGAGAAAGGAGCTCACTGCAGTCTGATGTTTGCTGGAGATAGTTGCTGTTTGGTAAAGACAGATGGAGTCTGAAGATGCAGTTTGAGGACAGAATCGTCCCTTCAATCTGAGCATGGGTGGAGGTAAAATAACTCTCTACTAACTGGCCTCTGCTTTTCTGATCTTCAGCATTAACCCCTTTATCTTACTCTGGGATTTATTATTAAGACCAGTTAGAACTGGTGTTACACTTGAGCCTTTGGCAGACCAGTTAAGGTTAATTACGTAAAAGGCCCTCAGATTTTGGAAAAGAGCCCTACCTTCATTTGTGGATAAACTTTCTTTGTAGAAATAACTTTTGATCTGATGCTAAGCCACAATGGAGGTGGAGCATATGTCTATGATAGTCAATTATTATTTGAATGAAGTGATTCATACAGTTGTCTGATCCATCAAGTAATAAACTTGGGTTTTTACAATATCCCATCATTCAAAGAACATTGAACTTATAATATTGAGTTCAAACCCATCCTGAAACCTAAGCAAGTTATAAGAAGTGCCAGTCCTACACGCTTTCTCCCTCCTGATGTTAATTTGTAGCTTCGTAAGAATTTTTCTATGATAAGTGATAGACATTTAAAAATAACTCAGGTGTGATTTGCAGATAATTTTTGAAGATAAATAGACGTCATGAGGAAGTAGGCATTTATAGCTCTACAGACCACTTGAGACCTGCCAGGAGGACTATGATGAAAAGAACTATTATGGGACGAAAATTTTAGCACTACAGCTGGTATTCACAGTACTTAGAAGGCAAAAGGCCAGATGTGCAACTGTATTCTCTCAAGGGAGCAGGATGAAAAGTCTCTCATGTATGTCTTATACTACTAAGCTGTAAGTAATGCAGAAACTATGCTTAGTAAATACTTATTAAGTAAAATAATTTAATTTATTTGGCCTATATTTCCTTCTTTGCTAACTTCTTGATGTGGGTCTTTCCTTTGGGCCTTTGCAGTTTGTTGTATATACTTAATGTCTATTTTTCCCCCACTGTATTAGATTGGTTATCACAAACAGGGATTTCTAAACTGCTGTCTTTAAAGCAACAGCAACACCTAGGAATTATCAAAGCTTTTGATTCAGCAATCAATATGTTACCATTTCTTCCCAGAGATTCAGATAGAGACTAATTTTGAGGACAACTACCCTACGAAAGTTGATAGAATACTCACACTGGTTGATTGTGGTTTGGATTTTGTATGCTCCACTCAGTTCATTTGCTGCTGGTGTTTCCACTGAGAAGTGACTGGGTGGCACGGGAGTCCTTAGCTCATCATAACATTGATGTGAATAAGTTAATATCTAAAAGTCTATTTGAAGCTGAGAACTAGATAGAAGAAGTAGGCCAAAGGATGTTCCTCTGATGGCTCTCATTCTTGAATCCTTTCTCTCTTTCTTTGCTTCATGTCTACCAGGAAATAGGCAACCTCTATCTCTCTGTGCCCACACTTTAACCACGATGTTCTTTCTTCCTTGGCACAGACTAATAGATATAGGTCAAATGGTCATGAACTGAAATCTGTGAAATGGAACAAAAATGAACATTTGTTCTTTTAAGTTGATTGGCCAAAGAACAGAGGGTGTTTAACACAGACTCTACGGAAATGAACACTCAGAAGGATGGAGGAATAGCAATGGAACAGCAATATGGCTGTGCTACAGTTTCAACTGGAGTGTGTCACAATACAATTCTCTGCAGAAATCTGTTGCATTACTATATTTGAGGGACAAGAAAAGGCCTTTGCTATTTCTGAATGCTTCCCCATTTTACAGAAGTTTCTGTACAAGATATCAAAGGATGCAAATGCAATGTTCAAAAGGATGATTTTTGTCAGGCCATGGCTGCCAGCCTTCATAGTATTTTGAATTGTTTGCTCTGTCAAGAGATACAAGAAGATGGAATTCGTTGGAACCTCAAACTCTCCTTTATCCCACATTATAAAATAAGTGAAATTTCTTTGTGAGTAAAACATAATTTATATTTCTGTGCATATTTTCCTTTGAAAAACAACATAGGGGATTGGATTTTGACCACAAAAAGAAAAATTCAATGATAAAGATATTCAGAGCTTTCAAGATAATTTTAATTAGTTCTCCAATCAACTGAGTAATTTCCAGTCTTTCTCAGCATTTTATTTAATTCTTGCCAATCCATTTTATCCTGAGTCTTAAAACCAAAAGGTTTTAATTTTTTAATTTAAAATATTTTTTATGAAATGACCTCTTGACCACATAATGAAACTATCCTCTTATCTATTAATTCCTTCAAATCCTAGGTATTTCAAATTGCTCAAACCCTATTTGGTCTAGAAGATTATGCTGCTACTTGTGATTTTATTCCTAAAAGTTGATAGTATGTTCATTGTAGAATCACGAATTAAGCCATAATCCTAAATAAATTGCTCAATAATCATTTAAGCTTCTGAAGGTTTGATTAGGAATGCTAGGGGATTATACAAAGAGTGCTGATGACCAAGTGTCTAGGGACAAAAGGCATTGGTTTCTAACTTTTTGTCTCAAGTATCTGCACTTGAAAACTGTAATACCAAATATTCTCAGTGCCCTTTTTAGGAGAAAATACAAGTACTACATTTAGTTTTCAACAACTATTAAAGCATTGTTTAAGCAGTTTTATAAATAGTTTTAGATAAAATATTCTATATTGATTTTGAAAATACTCTCAAAGGGTTAAATCTTGTAAATTTGAAGTTAGATTGATGTAAAGAGGCAATGTCTGTGAACTAAATTGCTAACTCCATGCACATTCCTAACCCTCTTTTCAAATAACTATCTTGTATTTTTGCTTTAAAAATGTGTATATAAAGGCATATTTTTCCAGAATTAGAATCAAGATATATTTTTTGTATATTTTAATGCATCTTTTAAAACATTTTGGTTGAATCCTCTTCTTGTTATCATTTTTCTTAAGAATTCTCACCCTCTTCCTCCTCTTCCCCCTTCTTCTCTACTTCTTGTTCCTTTTACCCATTAACATTTTCTTTAGCTTAAAGATCTTTTTTAAATCATTTTTGTCTCTTTTGAGGCATAATGTTAAGAAGATAGAATCATTTTGTTACTTCCTTCATTTTTCTCAGCTTTATTTCTGAAGAAGGACACTAAAAAAGAAATCTCACACTAGCTCAGAATTGAGTATAATAAAAAGGTTATTTATTTAGGGGTAGATTCACAGATCACAATCTTCTGCTGGAATGGGAATCAACAACTGAATCCCACAACCAGAAAAGAGAGGCCAGGTGCATGCTTTACATTGGCATATATAGTATAAGACGCCACGCCCAAGTGGGTGGGTAACTTAAAGGCTACTGGCGGCAGGAATTCCTACAGCATATTTATATTTCTCTAACAAGTTTAGTAATGGTCTATCTTTTTAGTTTAATAGCATTTAATTATCATCTCAGTCCAAGTTTTCATTTTCTTCTTAATTTCTCTTTGAGTAAAATAGCATTTCATTCTTGATTTAGCTATACCTCCTGACAAAAGAATTTTTTTAAAAAACCCAACTTCCATGGAATGGAATTTGTGTCTGGAAATGAAGTTCCATGACTGATTTATTTCAGGTTCCTAATCTTTGCATTACATTAAAATATTTTGTTTCTGTGTCATTCATGGTTCCCTTAAAAGTCAGTACACACAGCTTCATATCACAAACTTTTAAAAGTTTTAAATATGTCTCTGTCAATGGCAGTCATCTTGTGAAGAAAGTCAAATATTTCAAACT
>PVIU01012124.1:0-61374 GCA_004026605.1 Ondatra zibethicus | reverse complement strand
ACGAAGACACTGGCTCTCTTGGCATACAGAATAGCCAAGCGAGGATTTAGCTTGATGGCATCAGTGAACAAGTCAATCGCTTTCTGCAGCTCACCATCATTTAGGGCTTCAATGGCAGCCCCCTTCTTCTCATTTGCTTGATCCATCATCTCCTCAGTTATCTCTGCATTTTCATCTCCCATCTCTTGAGGGGCATCAGAGTCTGGCTCAATTACACCTTCATTGTCAATTTCTAGATCACTCTCCTCACTTGATGGTTCATCCGTCTTTATGCTTTCCTCTGTCTTATTATCTTTTTCCTCCTTGACATTTTCTTCTGATTTAGCTTTATGAGTAGCAGGTGGTACTTTACCTCCCATGCTCTCCAGCCACTCCCTCAGGAAACGCATTTCCTCGGTGTGCAGGACGCTCGGATCCTGCTTACACATCTTCACGAAGGCCCGAAGCTCGCTCACTTTGCGGGGATCCATGGTCGGGAGGCGGGAGGCGAGGGGCGGCTGTGTAGGCCCGGGCGCGGCTCAACGTGACCGAGTGGAAGGGCCCCACTTTTTTCTTCTTCTAGTTTTGGCAGCACTGGAGATTGCGCCCGGAACCTTGCACACAACAGACAGGTACTCTATGCCCACAATAAACTCCAGCTGGAGTGTCTCCAGAAGGCCAAGCTTTACTCTTGGTTGAGAGGGTGCGCAAGTACCGTGGGGCAGGAAGAGTGCTTGGTGTGTGTTCTAACTCGGTGGTGACTCTCTTTTTCTTACTGGCTAGGGTGGGATCTCACAATCTTTGAAGACTGGCTAGTTTTAAGGTACTCCTGCATGAGGGAAATGAAGGAGAAGGGGACAGGTGGTCACTTCACCTACTTACGGTCTGAGAATGCGACTGGGCACCTGTTTAAAGAAAGGTTTGCCTGGTCTGGGCAGGAGGAGGTGTTATGGGTTAAGTAAAATGCTACAGGTTCCCCGAGGGGCAGCAGTGGGCAGTGGGCCATGAGACCACACTGCAGGTTCTTGAGCAGCGGGTCCGGAGACCATGGCGGGCCATGAAGGCAGCCGGGTCCTAGACAGGAAGCCACATGGCAGGTGAGAGACAGAGACATGGATAGGCACACCATGCAGAGTGAGGTTGGATATTTATTTAGTGGGTTATAGAAGGGAAGGGGAGAAGGGAGAAGAGCAGAGAGAGGCACAGAGAGAGAAACAGAGAAAGAGAAACAGAGCTGGGGGAAGGGGAGAAGTGGGGAGAAGGGAGAGACAGAAGCTGCCTCTTTGAGAGGGAGACAGAAAGGAAGGGTCTCAGACTGGAAACAGTCTGGTGATGGATGGGAGGGAGTGGGCGGGGCTTGTCTCAGACAAGGAGGGCTTGACAGACCATTACAGGAGGAGCGTTAAAACATCTGTGTGGAAGTCTTACAAAATGGGAGAGATAAAAAGATCTGAATTCCTTGCCATAAACACAAGCTTAACAGTGTTTGATAGAAAAGATTAGTATTTAATGTTTCTTGTACTACCAAGCTATATCTCCAGTCCCTCCTTTAAAAAAATATTGAGTGTGCATATTTATATGTACATTTGTGTAGAAGACAGAGGATAACCTTGGATATTGTTCCTCGGAAGTTGACCACTTATTTATTTATTTTGAGGAAGGTATTTCACTGGCCTAGAAATCACCCAGTGGGTGAGGCAGGCTGGCTAGAGAACTCTTACGAATTCTGCCCATTCTGCCTGTTTCCATTTCCCCGGTGCTGTGTTAGAAGTCTGTGCCACCCTATGGGCTTTTTTTACGTAGATTCTGAGGATCAAGTTACCAACAGAACTATCATCACAGAGTCCTCCCCCTTAAACCTTATTTGAGAAAAACTTACCCAGGCTGAATTTATAGGTCTTCTGCCTCAGTCTCCCAAGTAGCTGGGCTGGGCTGCTCCACCCCCAGGCATAGCTCTGACTCTACTCCTTCTTGTCTTTCTCTTTTGCCCAGTCCATTCAGATGAGCATCTTGTTTCCGGAGCACATTGGTATCTGCTGCTCTCTGTGCTTGGAACTTCCTCCTCTGCTATCTGCAATGAAAATCCCTCTCCTGCTTTAGTGCCTTGTTCTGGGACCTGCTTTGATGCTCTATTATCACATAGGCACTCTGGACCAGCTTTAATTGGCTCCGCTTTTCATCTCATTAATCACCTCCTCACATACTATGTGAGTTCTTATGCATTATTATTATTATTATTATTATTATTATTATTATTATTATTATTTTGTGGTAATGAGGATGAAGCCTGGGGCCTTACACGTGCTAGGAAGACCAAGCCCTACTGAGCTACACCCAAGCCCTGTATTATTAGTATTAATTAGGTTTCTCATCCTCCTCCATTACCAGATTGCAAGGTGCAGAAGGACAAGGAGCTAGTCTGTGTTGTTCACTAATGTTCCTCCATCCCAGCACGTGACCAGACAAAGACAGACAGTAGGTGCTTAAGAGGGATCTGTTGACTAAAGGAGGGGTAAAAATACATCTCAAAATATAGTTGACACTGATGACATCAGAGCTGATCATAATCCAAGGCCTGTCACAGTTCACTGGAGGCAGCAGGGACAAGAAGAATTCTAGAGTTCCATGGCCAGCCAAAGAGCTCCAAGCCAATGAAAGATATTTTCTTAAAGAACATGAGTAGCAGCTGGGTGGTGGTGGTGCACACCTTTAATCCCAGCACTCGGGAGGCAGAGGCAGGCGGATCTCTGTGAGTTCGAGACCAGCCTGGTCTACAGAGCTAGTTCCAGGACAGACTCCAAAGCCATAGAGAAACCCTGTCTCGAAAAACAAAAAACAAACAAACAAAAAAAAAAGAACATGAGTAGCATTTGTGAGGGTGATACCCAAGGTTGTCTTCTAGTGTCTAAATGCATGCTCACCCACGTTTGCACATACCTGCACACTCATGCATCCACACACATCAACACACACACGACACACTCACATTTACAAAAATAAAGCCAAAACATTTCCATTCGCACACTGGTTCAGTCAGAATAGGGTGTGCTGTGACTTATGATCAAAGAGTCTGGGGTAATAGGTGGGGAAAATGAGAAGTATATGACTGTGACAATGAGGGAAGACAGAAAAGGGAACCAGAGAAGGAAAGAGACGGGGAGGTCTGGGAATACAGCTCTGTGCTAAAACATTTGCTTATCATACATGAGCGATGGATCAGAGCCCCTATTATGCACCACCATAATGGTTATATGGGGTTATATGGGGAGCTCATCCGAGATGACCACTCAGACCCAGTTTCCAGAAGTCTTCATTCTAGCTGGCCAGGACTACACTCAGGTATTCAGTACCCAAGTGTAATGCCAAGCATTTAGCGTAAGGGGTTTTTAAAGGCAACAACCACATTCTGGTATCAGGCTCAGCAGCTGGAAGGGGAGGTTTTGTGCAAGCAAGCAGTTTAACAGAAGCTCAGATAAGTTAGCTGGGGCATCTTGACCTCAGGTACCTAGAGTAGACTTGGGTAATTTTCCACTGGGCTTTCCATCAAGGTGATCAGATTCTAGCTAAACCTAAAATGGTCCCAGAAAGAATATAAGATGGAGGAACCTTTGCACTGTCTTGTCCTGTCCCATTGTCATGCTTTATTTTTTTAATCCTCTGGGCACTTTGAGGAATTAGGTGTTCCCTCATCAACAAAGATACAGAGTTTCTATGAAGTTCATTGTCCTGCCTAAAGTCATAGTGCTAATGGGTAGAAAACCCAGGACTTTGATTTGGAATCCCATGTGCTTACTGTGATTTTTAGTGTCTCTGTTTTTCTGTGTGTGGATTACCCCAAACTGCCAATGTTTTCACCACTGTTTGAGTTCTGGCAAGGAGGACAGAACAGAGTTGAGGAGAGAGATGTTTCTGACTATTGTTATGCCCAGTTCACAGAGTCCCCCCAAAACCAACAAGGAGACCGAGTCATGTGTGTAAAAGTCAAGTTTGAACTCAGACTCTCTGTGCATCTGATGCATTAGCACAATTAGAGAGCCTTGAGCTCAGTTGGGGTGGGTTTTTATAATAGCAGAGGTTGGGGTGAGGGATTTCTAAGGTTCAGGACCCCTGATTAGCCTGACATTTGTCTAGGGGTGTCTTGCTGAAGGGGGATTGGGTGTGCTGGGCTAAGGTGATCTTTCTACAACAGTTGAAACATTAGGAATTTCTTTTGGATGGTCTGTTCCTGGGTGGTACCTGAGTGGTCTCACTTGGAACCAGCCAGGTGTTGCCTTAGGGTAAACTAGTGAGCCCCAGGCCTCTATTGAGCTTTTCATGGCTAGACCCTATAACTCTGAACCTTCTTTTTGGAACAAATATCGCAGTCCATTGTATCCTGGCCTCTGTTCACAAGAACACATCCAGGAGAGGCAGCACTCTAGGTTAGGTGAGGCCAGGGGAGGTGAACACAGGCTTCTGAATCCATGGTGTCCTGGGCTGTTTGTGTACTGCAGTACCTTTTGAGAGAAGCTTTGCAGGCTCTAAGCAACTATCTCTAAGGCTGGCTTCTTCCTGTCTTGACCCACAACTGGCTGCTTTTACAGGATTGGGTACCACCCCAAAGGCAACCTCACCACAGACTTACAGAACCATGATACAGCCTTGGTAGCCAGGAACGTGACCAGACAGGAGAGGGGCAGCAAGCTGGACCTCTTGGCAAAAGGCAGAAACAGGAAGATAACAGAAAAAAAGAAATAAAACTAGAAGGATGATCGTCATCAAGGAGTTCTGGGATTCTGATCCCCAAGCCCCAGACCTTTATTCTGTGAATCCCTTGAAAAAGTCCCCTTATGTTGTAGCTCAGTAATGGAACACTTGTCTGGCACACATGATACCTGAGTTCGATTACCAGCAGCGCACACACACAGAAAAGAGAATTTACTCATTTTAGACCTCAGTTGTGGGGCACCATCATGTGGGGTACCTTCAGTGGTCTGTTGCTTGTTCCATCAAGCACTTGTGCGCATTTTATATTTACTCTGTCTCTAGTGCTAAGGACAGAACCCAGGGCCAGCTAGGCAAGTGCCCGCCACTGAGCTGTGTGCCAAGCCTCTATGTTTCCTTCTTCAACTGTTTCCAAAGGCCCAGAAGGGAACACGCTGGAATGTCTCCTTCCTTTCCTTCTGGCAGGCTCTCCCCAGAGGCAAAGGTCTTTACAGATTTTGGAGGCATCCTTCCATCTAAGCAAACACAGACACAGTCACATTCTGTTCCATTTTTCCCACTTTGCACAAAAACCTTAGCACACTATTCTCATTGTTCCGTGGCTTTTTTTTTTTCCTTTATAGTTGTGGAGGATTAATTAACTTTTCCTCTCAGTGAGAGCTGAGCTTGTGATGCTCTTTGGAACAGGATCGGTCCTCATTCACATTCCTTTGTTTCTCCCTGGGAGGGGAGTGGGAGGGGCAGCAGAGGCCTGGACCCTTTGGGAGGTTGTGCATTTGTTTTCATGCATATATGCGCCTGTGCAACTCCGGGGGCTTCCAGAGAGCTCTGCCGGGATGCCTCTGTTAGTCAGCTTTCCATCATTGTGACAAAGATACCTGGAGTGATTAACATAAAGGAGGAAACATTTATTTCGGCTCAGGTTTTTGTAGGTTTCTTCTGAGGTCCTGGTCCTGATGCATTGGGTCTGTAGTGGGGCATCAAAGTGGGGGTGTTCACCTTGTGATAGTCAAGAAGCAAAGAGAGAGGAAGAAGATACTGGTTGGGGTCCCAATATCCTCTTCAAGCGCCCATCCCCAATGACCTAATGACCTAACTTCCTCCCATTAGGTTCTGCCTCCTAAAGAGTCCGTCTTAGCTTCAGGTGTTGGAGACAAAGCCTGTAATCCATAGGCCCTTGGCGGATGTCTTAGATCCAGTAGAAAGGCCTGTTCTAGGTGGAGTCTCACTAACAAGCCGCGTGGTCTAACCTTTGCTTTCATTCCTGCCTCACAACGAGAGATGATAACATTTTCTGGAGGTGTTGAAAGGATGGACTGTGGACGTGTTGAGGAGCTGTTTCCTGAGTTCTCAGGCCCTAGGCAGTCACAACCTAACTCCTGCTTCTGACCTCTGCTCCGTGATCATTTGCAGTTGCTAGCAAGTCCCTGCTTCCTGGTGTAAAGAGAAGGCGTCCCCAGCTTCCCACCACCCAGGTGGCTGAGGCGGGAGGATCGCCTTGAGTTTGAGGACAGCATGACTATAACGTGAGTTCTAGATCATTGAGTTACAGTATGAGATTTGATAGAACAACAAAAACAAACTCAAGTATGAAGTGATAGTTTAATGGGGTCTGTCTGAGGAGGCAGGAGGAAAGAATGGGAAGATGGTCCTAGAGAAACCAAAGGAAGAAGCAAGCAAACAGATACCTGTGGGTGGAAAAACCGGTGACCACGTGTCTGTGGCCTCCAGTGCTTTGGGTGGGCAGGAGAGTCTGGATTCCAAGGATGGCGGTCCCGGTACCTACCTGGGACCCCAGTGACCTCGGTCCCTCATCTGCGGAGTGAGTGGTGTTTTAGTCACTTTTGTCTGTTAGAGTGTCGCATAGTTGCCGTCAGAGGCATGTGGGCACAACAGGAATGTCCTTCTCTGCGTGTAAAGATGGGGCTATGTCACCTGATGGTGGTGTACTCATGAGTCAGTGTACCCCAGCTAGCTGAAGGACAGTTAGACAAACTGTAAGTTGTGCTCTTTTTTGGGGGGGGGGTGGTTTTTTGAAGATGTTCTGAAACTAGCTCTGTAGACCAGACTCGCCTCAAACTCACAGAAATCTTCCTGCCTCTGCCTCCTGAGTGCTGGGACTAAAGGTGTGCACCACTGCTACTCAACTGTATGTTGTGTTCTTACCGGAAAAGTTCCTTTCCACCACAGGGGCTCGAGGGCTGAGGTGTGGCTCGGTGATAGGGAACTTGTCTGGCGTGGGTGAAGCCACGGGGTCTCACCAAAGAAAGCTGCTTGAGAACCACATTGAAGTTGGAAGGGACAAGAATTGGCAAGGTTTCGTGTAAAGCGTGTGGTTGACAACATCCAGAAGCAGTCTAGACATAACACACCTAGTGTGTGATGGGCATACAGTCTAGACATAACACACCTAGTGTGTGATGGGCATACAGTCTAGACATAACACACCTAGTGTGTGATGGGCATACAGTCTAGACATAACACACCTAGTGTGTGATGGGCATACAGGCTGTGTCTGTCAGGGATCTGCAAAGGGTAGAGAATAGGAGGTGTGTGGATGGGTATGGGTGAGAGAGAGGGAGAAAGAGAGAGCTGCATTGTGGGGAGAGGTGTGTAGGTGGGCAATGGGGAAAGAGATCTTTTAAAAATCCCTTTTAATTATGTCTTGGTGGGAGTATGTGCCCATAAGTGCAGTGGCCATGGGATCAGAGGTGTCAGGGTCCCTGGCACTGGAGTTAGAGAGGCAGTTGTGGTGTGGATGCTGGGAACTGAATTGGGACCTTCTGGAAGAGCAGCATGTCCCATGTCCCATTAACTGCTGAGCCAGGGAGGTTGATTTTTAAGTAATTGAATTTTGTAATTAGAGTCTTAGTGAGTCCAAACTGCATGTGACCATCAGGACAGAGACCAAGGGAGGGGTCCATGCTGCGGTTCATGTTTGTCCAGGTTCTGTCAGTCCTTCAGCAGACTGGATGGTGCCCACCCCTATAACCTGCTTTATGCAGAGTATGCAAATCTCAGCACAAATCTCATCCAACCAAATGTTTGACCAATTGAGGACTGTTGTCCAACACAGATGACTTGTAAAAATCCAGCACTCAGTGGGGGAGGATGGAGAATTTGAGACTAGCCAGGGCTACCCATTGAAACTCTGTCTTTAAAGAAAAAGAAAGAAAGAAAAGAAAAGAACTTGACACACATCTTGAATGAAATCTTTAATCCCAGCACTTGGAAGGTGAAGACAGGCAGATCTCTGTGAGTCCAAGGCCAGTCTGGTTTACAGAGTGAGTTCCAGGCCAGCCAAGGCTAAAGAGAGGTTCAGTTTCGGGGGTGGGGAGTGGGAGTAGGGTGGAGACTGGGAATGTAATCCAGTGGTAGAGCATTTGCCTAGCATGTGCAAGGCTCTGGGTTCAGTCAGTAGCAATTATCAGTTAAGAACAAGACAAAGTGAACCTTCAAGCAGGCACTAGCCTGGGGTCCCCACCCCTCAGCGTCTGGGTAAGACTGTCTCTTATCTTTGAGCCCTGTTTTGTGGAAAGTCTCAACACTTCCCCCAGATTTCAGAGGCTCTGTGAGTGTGTGTGTGGGGGGGGCTGCATTTTCTGTCTGGCCCTTGATTTCTACTTCTATCTAGACAACCATCTTGACACTTTCGTCATTCCTATTTGTCAACCCAGCCACTGTCTTCCTTTATTTCAAAATCCACCCCCTCACAACCTCACCCAGAGGCACAAGTGATGCATGTGTGTGTGCGTGCGTGCGTGTGCGTGTGTGTGTGAAACTTTCCAATGATCTGGCAAGACAGAAAGAGTTTTACACTGCAATGACCATATCTTGAAAGTGGGTGTTAGATCACAGGTCTTATAAAGTGAGAATGGCCTGGTGTGTCCACAGCTCTGGCTCCTGATTGCTGGGTAGCTATTTCTTTTGTTCCTGTTTCTTGTTTCTTAGAGCTCTCTCGCCAATAGCTTCTAGGATGAAATTCCTCCATTTCCGTTGGCCGTGAAGTCCCACCCTCTCTTGCCCTGAGTCTCTGTCCTGGCTCTCAGCCTCCTGTTGGGTGCTCATGACAGGCAGGTGCTCTATTCCAGGCATCACATGTGCTCTTCCTGGGGTGCCTTTGGGAGTGTGAAGCCAGAGTCATCCCACAGGAGGTGGGAAGAGGTGACACTGGAGGCCACCTTGAACACTGGCCTTCCTAGTGCTGGCCAGGTGAGAAAGTCACCTTCATTTGTTTGACTTGTGGCAGGTGATTTGGTTTTGTGAGGACAGATGCCCAGTCATTTGGGCTGCGGGTACCAGGCTTGACCTCAAACAACTTAATGATGATACATCTACCTCTGTGGTCCATGCATGGGATGGGGACACCCTGGACACAGGACAGGAGGGCCTGGTCTGGAGGTTGTACTTGAAGTCTCTGACGGCCACTAGGAAGTCACAGTCCTTCTGCTGGGATAGATGGACTCTTGTATTCGGTCTTTTGCATGGCTGAGATGTCTGCTCCCTATTAGCAGCACTGGAGGCCAAACATTGGGTATCCTGGAGTTTAGATTTCCAGGCTCTCAAGCCTTTGGGTCCCTGAGAGGTGTGTGAAGTGACACTGTGGCTTAACTAGGTACACAGACATGGCTGAAATTCTGACTCCACCCCCTCCCACTCTCCCCCCCTGGTGGGGGAGCTATTGAGTGCAGGCAGCATCCTCACAGACTGAGCTCCTGCCAGAGGCCCTAGTGCCCCAGACTACAAGCAAAACCGGAGCTCCTTACACCAGGGATGCACACTGACCTACAAGAACCCAGTTGTAATCTGACCTCCCAAGAAACCAAGGCAGGTAAGGGCCAATGTTCTCAGTGGACTGGATTCAATGGCCACGGTAAAGAAGTCTCTCTGCTTTCCCCTTATGAAAAACTTACCTGAAGCAACCTGACCTTAGCCAGTTACTTCCTGTCACTCTTTCTCCCTGTCCTGCCAGGCAAAAAGAGTCACTTTGAGATGGCCCTTTTCTCATTCCTTCCCGTTACTTGGACTCTCCAAACAAATCTTTCTGTTTGATAAGATGAAATGTGGTCTCATTCTAAAATCTCAAATGAAGTCAATTTAAGATCTTTATATTTTTTGAGTAGTGGTGGCACATGCCTTTAATCCCAGCACTCTGGAGGCAGAGACAGATGGATCTCTGTGAATTTGGGGTCAGCCTGGTCTACAGAGCGAGTTCCAGGACAGGCTCCAAAGCTACAGAGAAACCCTGTCTCAAAAAACCCTAACCTTTATATTTCTTATATTTTGTTTGGGAACACTGCATTCCTTTATTTAGTGCATCCATTCCCCCCCCCCTTTTTTTTTTCGAGACAGGGTTTCTCTGTGGCTTTGGAGCCTGTCCTGGAACTAGCTCTTATAGACCAGGCTGGCCTCGAACACACAGTGATCCATCCGCCTGCCTCTGCCTCCCAAGTGCTGGGATTAAAGGCGTGCGCTACCACTGCCCAGCCATTCCCTTATTTTTAATTAGTATTGTGTGTATATGGTGTGTGTGTGTGTTTGTGTTGCTGGGTGTGAGGGTACACATGCTCGGGCATGTGTGTAGAGGTGAGAAGACAACTTTGTGGAGTCAACTCTCTCCTTCCACCTTTCTGTGGATTTGGGGACTTGAACTCAGGTCACCAAGCTCGCAGAGCCAGTGCCTTTACCCATAGAGCCACCATACCTGTCCTTCTAATTTATTTTTGTTTGATTTTCAAGACACAGTCTTGCTATGCAGTCTAGGCTGACTTCCAACTCATGATCTTCTTGCCTCAGCCTCTCTGGTGCTGGTGTTACAACAGGCTTGTGCCTCATGTCTGGCTTTTCTTCCTTCCTTCTTCCTTCCTTCCCTCCCTCCCTCCTTCTTTCCCTCCCTCCCTCCCTCCTTCCCTTTCTTCTTCCCTCCCTTTCTCTCTCTCTCTCTCTCTCTCTCTCTCTCTCTCTTTCTTTTTCTTTTTTCTTTTTTTATACAGGGTTTCTCTGTGTAACTGGCTGTCCTGGGACTCACTTTGTAGACCAGGCTGGCCTCAAACTTCCGCCTGCCTTGGCCTCCCGGGTGCTAGGATTAAAAGTGTGCACCACCACTTTACAGGTCAAGGCAACTCTTATAAAGGAAATGGTTTAATTGGGACTGGCTTATAGTTCAGAGGTTTAGTCCGTTGTCATCATAGCAGGTGGCATGGTGGCAGACAGGCAGAAACAGCGCTGGAGAAGGAGCTGAGAGCTCTGCATCCTTCAGGCAGCAGAAAGTGGACGCCACTAGACTTGGCTTGAGCTTCTGATACTTCAAAGTCCACCCCTTAATGGCATACTTCCTCCAACAAAGCCATACCTACTCCAACAAGGCCATACTTCCTAATAGTGTTACTCCCTATGAGCCTATTGGGGCCATTTCTTATGAAAACCACCATAATAACCAAATCCGGGGTGAAATAATGAAAATCAGGACAGTGGTTTTCAAACTGAGAGAGAAGGCCCATGGTGACTCATTCAGTTATATTAGTGGGTTGCAATCAACATCTCCAAACAGAAAATAGTGTAATACATGTAGCAGGGGTAAGTATTATATAGTTGCTTCATTTCATGTGTGCCTATGTAGATAGGGTGTTTATACATGGTGTATTTGTGTGTTCTGAGCCACATGTCTGGCTAGGTCATAAGATATTTAGATGCCACCAGCTATGGCAGCAGGTGAGGAGGTAATAGGTGGAAAGGTCAGATCACTAGGAAGATTTTTTTTTGGGAGAAAGGACAGGTCTGATGATTTGCTAGGGCTCTGTACATGCTAAGACCATGCTTCCCCTAGGATGGAGCTACATGCTAGGGTGCATTCCCCAGAACCCACTGGAAGGATTTTATCATGAACCCTGAACTCTTTAAGACTAGATAAGATATGGAACTGGAGAGAAAACTAGTTTTCCAGGATGAAAACTCTCTGAGAGCTGGGCATGATGGGATGTATCCGTAGTCTTAGTGCCCTGGAGGCAGAGTGGCGAGAATCACCTCAAATCTGAGGCTAGCCTGGTCTCTACAGGGAGATCCAAGTCAGCCAGGGTTATATAACAAAACCCTGCAAGGGACAGCCGAGGTGGCTCAGTCGATGACATGTTTGCTGTGCAAACATGAGACCTGAGTTCAGATCTCCAGCGCCATAGAAAAACGCTGGTTGTGGCAATATGTGTCTCTAATCCCAGAGCTGGCGAATTAAAGCCAGCTGCGGCCTGGGGCTCACTGGTCATCTAGCCATTTCTGATGAGCTCCAGGTTTCATGAGAGACCTTGTCTCAAGGTGGAGAGGGACTGAGGAAGGCATCCAGTGCTGACCTTTGGTGTCCGCATGCAGGGGACACAGCCACACGCTCATGGACATGAGCACAAGCAGGACACGCAGAGAAGCAAAAGAGAACAAAAATAATCCATGAGAAATGTCACAGGAGCTGGGAGAGAATTACTTCCAGGTGGCCCTTAGTACTTGCTCTGAGACTGTCTTTTAACTGGTCCCAAGCGGCTGCTAGCTCTGCTCATCAGCCCATTGTAACCTGTGTTGTAGCCACAGCACCGCTAATATAATTCACCTCCAACCTGCTGAGTCCAGTCTCATGCTAGATTTCTGGTTCCTCCTTTCCTCTCCTCTCCTTTCTTCTCCTCCTCTCCTTTTCTTTTTCTCTCTTCCACTGCCTCCTTATACTCCCCCCACCCCCACCTTATGGAGTCCAGGCTGACTAGAATTTGCTAAGTAGCCAGGGATGACCTTGAACTTTGGATCCTATTGCTTCTACCTTTGAAGTTCTGGGATTACAGGCAAGTGCTGCCATGTCCATTAAAAAAATTAATTATTTTTAATTATGTGTATGTGTGAGGGCATGTGCACATGAAGTGTCCTCAGGGGCCAGAAGAGGTATTGGATACCCTGGAGCCAGGACTACAGGTGATTGTGAGCTGCCTTTCACAGGTGCTGAGACAGAACTCAGATTCTCTGCAAAAGCAGCATTTGCTTTTAATCACTGGGCCATCTCTCTATTCCTGTTATAGTGGTTTAATAAGAATGGACCCATAGGCCCATATATTTGAGTACTTAGTCACTAGGAAATAGCAGTATTTAAAAGGATTAGAAGAATTAAGAAAGCAGATAAAAGGCTGACACTTGGAAGGCAGAAGCAGGTGGATCTCTGAGTTTGAGGCCAACCTGGTGTATAAAGTAAGTTCCTGGACAGCCAGGGCTACACAGAGAAACCCTGTCTCAAAACAAAAACAAAACAAACAAACAAACATCCCGAACCCCAAACAAACAAAAAAACCTAAAAGATTAAGAAGTGTGGCCTTAACTGGGTGTGGTAGTACAAGTCTTTAATCTCCTGCAGAGGCAGTCAGATCTCTGTGAGTTCAAGGTCATTCTGGTCTACAAAGCAAGTTTCAGGACAGCCAAGCCTGTTATACAGAGAAACCTTCCCTTGGAAAAACAAACAAACAGACAAACAAACAAGAAAGAAAGTAAGAAAGGAATAAAAAGGAAAGGACGTGTGGCTTTGTTGGAAGAAGTGCGGTTTCAAAAGCCCATGCCAAGCCCAGAGTCTCTCTCTTTCTGCCTGAGAACTAGGATGTGGCTGTCAGCTACTACTCCAGCACCATGTGCACCGTCACATTTTTCTCAAATGGACTAAGCCTCTGAAGCTATAAGCAAGTCCCCAATTAAATGCTTTCTTGTCTAAGAGTTGCCTTGGTCATGGCATCTCTTCACAGCAATAGAACTAAGACACCTGTCGTGATTAATTTTTAAATGAAATAATGGAGACTGAAGTCAGGCAGGGCTTCATGCTTGCACTGTGTCAACCAGGCTACATCCCTAGTCTTTGGATTTCCTGTTATGCCCTCTGTAATGGATTAATTAAAAATGCTGCAGATCCCCAAGTGGCTGCAGCAGGCAGCTAGCCATGAGACCATGCTGCAGGTCTCTGAAGGCAGCTGGTCTTGGGCAGGGAGACACGCGGCAGCGGGCGAGAGACATAGACATGGATAGGCACGCCATGCAGAGTGAGGTTGGATATTTATTTAGTGGGCCTTGGAGGGGGAAGGATGAAGGGGAGAAGAGCAGACAGAGAGAGAGAGAGAGAGAGAGAAAGTGAGAGAAAGAAGGGAGAGAGAGAAGGGAGGGATGGAAGCTGCCTCTCAGAGAGGGAGAAGGAAGAGACTCCAGCAGGAAGCTGAAGATCAGCTTGCCTCAGTGGATGGGGGAGGGAGTGGGTGTGGCTTGTCTCTTAAAGAGACAGGACAGATCATTACACCCTCACTGCTTATCAGTGATGACAACAACATCAGAATCAGGTTGGCCAGTTTGTTCTCAGCATGTCTCTGGGCTCTATTAAGTCACTACCTTGCAACATAGAATGATTTTCTATTCTACAGAGGAAAGCCAGGAATTCAGAGGTTAACTGACTTACCCAAGGTCACTTTTGTGAATGACCCATGCAGGATTTGAACTTGAGCCTCTCTTTGCACTCACAGCCTCCCTCACTAGTAGACGGTCCTCACAGTTGGTTGACTAACCCATTGGACCATCACACTGTACTATGTGGGCTTTTCTCCCCAGCTGGAGTGCAAACCCTCATGGTTGTCCACCATCCTTACTACATAACAACCCTATACCCAGAGCTGTATGCAGAGGAAATGCAAAGAGCAGGCTGCTGGCCTCAGGAGATTCCAACCAGGGACTCTACATCTCTGAGATTAGATAAATGGTGAGATTGTGTCACCAGGCAGAGACAAATTAAGAGCCTGACAGGGAGCAGTTAGGAGCACCCCTCCGTGCTAGCGGTGGGTATGGATCCCAGGGCTCTTACTGAGCTATACACTAGCTCTACTTGATGATTTTGGTACCTGGTAAAATATCTTTCTCACCAACATGATTGTATAAATCTTTTTGGGGTGGTTTGAAAGAAAATGGCCCCCAAAGGGAGTGGCACTATTAGGAGGTGTGGCCTTGTTGGTGGAGGTGTGATCTTGTTGGAGGAAGTGTGTCATTGTGGAGGAGTGCTCTGAGGTCTCATATGTGCTCAAGCCACACTCAGTGAGGCAGACCATTTCCTGTTGCCTGTAAGATGTAGGACTCTCAGTTGTCTCCCCAGCGCCATGTCTGCCTGAATGCCTCTGTGTCCAACCATGATGAGGATGTGCTGAGCCTCTGAACTGTAAGCCATCCCAGTTAAACGTTTTCCTTTATAAGAGTTGCCAAGGTCATGGTATCTCTTCACAGCAATAAAAACCTGACCAAGACACCTTTTTCCTTTTTGTTTTATGCGCCTATGTGGTATGTGTGAATGTATGTATTCATGTTGACATGTTGTGGGCACATGTGTGTGTGAGTGTATGTTTATAGGCCAGAGGCTGTCAGGTATCTGTCTACCTCAATCACTCTCCTCTTTATTTACTGAGCTCTGGGTCTCCTGTTGAGCCTGGGGTTTATGGATTCTACTAGATCTAGATAGCCAGCTTGCCTCAGGGTTCCTTCTCCACTCCTAAATGCTGGGATTAGACGTGGGCTACTCTGCCTGCCCAGCTTTGACTTGGGTTCTGCCAAGCCAAACTCTGGTCCTGATGTTGGCATGGCAAGCTATTGAGCCTCTGAGACAACTTCCCAGCCAATTGCTACAAATTATTGAATACAGATTTCTTACTTTGCTTTTATATCCTTCCCAGGATGAGAATGTAAGAGGATAATAGTGGACTGGTAAATCTGGCCTACAGGCAAGGCCCTTCCCAGTTGATGTGTCCTGTCTGGCTGCAGGTGCCCACAGGCCACATGCCTTGGCTGAAGTCAGAGCTTCAGGCCTGGGCCTATCTAATCCAGTTACTTTAATCCCTACTCCACTCAGTTTGTCATTAGGGACAGCCATGTGGCCAGTTCTGACCAAGGAGATGTGACAGGATGTCTTCTGAGGGACTTCTGGGAGTAATTTACATATTTTAAAAGCGCTACATATGGGGAGTGGCACCTGTAATCTCAGCACTTGGGAAGGTCAAGGCAACAGAACTGTTTGAAATCCACTTGGGCTACATAGTGAGAACATGTCTTACACTACCACCACCACCCCTGCCAAACAAAACAAAATAAAAAGTAAAAACTCAAATGATACACACACACTGAGAGAGAGAGAGAGAGAGAGAGAGAGAGAGAGAGAGAGAGAACATAATGTAACAACATAGGGATATTTTTCTCTTCCAGTCTTTAAATGCATCTTGTGGGAGAGGATGAGGCCTTGAGTTGCTATAGCTACCATGTCACCGCAACGGGACAAATTCAAGAGCAAAAACCAATCTACTGGCACTCAGTTACAGGACACCCTGACTTTGAACTTCCTGTCTGTGATACAATTTCCTCATTGCATAAAAATCTTTGACTTGACTTTTGAGAATATGAGGGCCTGAATTTGGAACCCAAATGAAAAAGCTTGGCTTGGTGGTGTGTGCTGGTAATCCCAGAAGGAACAAGGCAGGGACACACAGGTTGCTGGTGCTTGCTGCACAGCCAGTCAGATCCACTCAGAAGGATGGCTTCCTGGGAAATGATACCCAACGTTGATTTATGACCTCCACATCTGTAAGTACACACACCTGTAGACCCATGTGCACAAGTATGTACACACACACACACGTATGTACATACACACATGCACGCACGCATGCACGTGTGCCTGTCTCTGGCTTTGAGCTTCTCTACTGGTAAGTACTGGAGGGGAAAGTGGACAAAGGAAAGGGGACAGAGCCAGGCTGGCTGCTGGAACAGAGAAGCAGACAGCTTAGTCAGTATGTGGTAAATACAAAGTAAAATATTCCTGGATGTATAATTGTTCATGCAGTCTTGCCAGCAGGATTTGCGTGGCCATTCCAGGCCCAGGATACATTGGCCCATCTTCTGCATCCTTAAATTGTCTCTGTTGAGCCAGTGGATAGGGAAGGCATGAAGCTTCTTCCTCAGTCCTCTGTGCCGCTAATGACACTCGTCACGTCTGCTTTTAGTCCACTGGCCAGGAGCAGTTGCATTGTCCCTCAAACATGAAGCCACTTCCTGTATGATGGTTGCCCACCCAAGAGAGGTATCATCAGTTGAGGGACCTATCAGCTAGGGGGGTCTCTGTCATCAGCTCTGTGATGGGTTATGATGGTCTAAGCTGGATTTTTAAGGACTTGTGTGTGTGTGTGCATGTGTGCATGCATGTGTGTGTGATAGAGAGAGAGGAAGAGAGATGTGTGTGTGCATGTGCATGTAGGAGACCAGAGGCTGACTTCAGTTGTTTTCCTTAACCACTCTCCATCTTGCCTTTTCTTTTTCTTTTTGGTTTTCTGAGACAGGTTTTCTCTGTGGCTTTGGAGCCTGTCCTAGAACTAGCTCTTGTAGATCAAGCTGGCCTCGAACTCATGGAGATCCACCCACCTCTGCCTCCGGAGTGCTGGAATTAAAGGCATGTATCACCACTGCCCACTTTCATCTTGCCTTTTGAAACAAAGTATCTTCCTGAACCTGGAGCTCACTGATTGGCTAGGCTGGCTGGCCAATGAACTGTTGGATCTTCTTGTCTTCACCCTCCCAGCACTGCTGGGGTTCCAGATGTGTATACTGCGGTGCCAGGCTTTTTACGTTGGTGCTAAAGATTTAAAGTCATGTCCTCATGTTATGCAGCAGGCTGTTTAGTGACTGAGATATCTCTCCAGCCTTGTAAAGGGGGGAGGGGCTTTCAGCAGGTGGTGGGCACTGCGGGCATTAAGGCTACATGTTGACCCAGAGGAGAGCCCACTGGGTGGGGTCTACACTCAAGGTGGAGAGGTGTATGAACACAGTAAGAATGAGAAAAACAGAGGACCTGGAACTTGTGTCAACCTGCCTCTGCCCTGAGTTCCTCATAGTTAGGACCTGAGATGTGAACTGGGCTATTTCTCATGGGTTAAGTACCTAGGACTCAGGACAAATCCATTGGATCTCATAGTCTAGGTAGAAGATAAGGATTATCCCTTTGGGGGTGAGGAGTAGGGGAAGGAAGCATCACAAACCCAGTCAGCAAGACGTGTTGGTTCATTCTAGGAAATATCAATCTTATCTTGTTAATGAAAGGGCCCGAAGTTTGCGTTCATCCTCTGGGTTTGGGTGTGTTAGCTCAGGGCAGCTGTGGGGTGTGGCCCAGCATCTGCACCTCTCTGTTACTGGGAAGCTGAGGTGGGGACAGCCCTGCCCACAGAGCGAGGAATTACAGGCCCTGACTGAGCTTTGTGGAGTAACCCACAATGAGTGCCTAGTGACTTTAGACAGTCCTGCTTTTAGGTCCTTGGAGCCTGAAGACTTTGTAATCTTTCAGGGAAGTGTGTGTGGTGTATGTGTGTGTTTGTGTGTGTGTGTGTGTGTGTGTGTGTGTGTTTGTCGTCTAACCCCCCTCCCCCAGTTCTGGGGACTGAATCTAGGATCTCATACATGCTGAGCAATCAGTTTATACTACAGTCAGTGAGGCATTGCAGGAGGGCTCAGGACCTAATATCCCAGGCTGGGCATGGTGGTGTCTGCCTATAATCATAACACTCAGGAGCCAGAGGCAGGAGGATCAGTGCATATATATTTGAAGCCAGCATGGTCTTAACATACTGAGTTCCAGACCAGCCAGGACTTCATAGCGAGAGCTGGAAAACAGACACAAAGGGTTGGAAAGATGTCTCAGCAGTGAAGAGCACTCACTGTTCTCCCAGACAACCCGAGTTTGGTTCCCAGCACCACATTGGGTGGCTTACAATTGCCTATAGCTTTGGTTGCAGGGGTCCACTGTCTCCGAGCACCTGCACTCTTGTGTGTACACCCATACACAGGCTTGCACACACACACACACACACACACACACACACACACACACACACACACACCCCAAAACCTTAAAGGCCAAACACACGCAAAACAAGGATAATGAACCAAAGATCCCGGGCTTCAGCCACAGCCTCATATGTGTCTGTGCCAGGCACTTTTCACTTGCACACAGTAGGCCAAATCAGCTGGGCCCACATTTAGTTGCCCAGGATCCACATGAGATGGTCTCAGATTTCCGCAGTCACTTGCGGGTGAAGTCTCTTGGCAATTTTGGGTTGCACAATATAGTCTCGAGTCCAGAAGTTCCTTGTTCAAAGTCACCTTTGTCATAGGTACCTTCGTCAAAGCCTCTAATTATAGTTGAGGCGATGGCTGCTGTTCCTGTGCAGGGCAGGGGCAGCCTTAGGGAAGGGAGCTGGGCCCAGCTTCCCTCATTTCTGCTCACCTAACTGCATCTATTGCACATCTATTAACTGGACATCCTAACGTGGTTTACTGTGATAGACCTACAAACACAGCGAGTACAATCTCATCAGACTTCTCTCACACTCCATTCCCAACCTTTCCCTATCCCTGTAATCACAGTGATCTTCAGTTTCCACACGTGAGACTTGTTTCTCTGACTCTGGGCTCGTTTATTCAACATTGCGTCCTCCTGTTCTGTTGTGCGACAGATGGCGGGTCTCTTTCTTCTTCAGGAGCGAATAATACTCCGCTGAGCATGCAGACCTCAGTTTCTTTATCCCCTTTCCGGTTGATGGACATCTGGGCTGAATCTGCTTGCCGACTGTTTTGAATGGTGCTGTGATAAACAGATGTGCAAGTATCTCTGTGGGAGGCAGCCTACATTCCTTCAGGTAGATAGCCAGGGGTATGGCTGGATCATGGGGTAGTTCTATTTTTATTGTTTTGAAGAAGAGTGCTGATTTCCTTAGTGACCGGACTAGCTTACATTCTAACGAGCAGTGTAAAAGGGTCCCCGTCAGGATAGCCATTCTATTGGGAATTGTAGTTTTGATGTGTATTTATTTCTTCATGCCTAATGATATTGAGCATTTCCCCCCATATTTGTTGGTTATTGGAGCCCTCAGGGAAGGTTCTAGAAATCACCAGCCAGGGTTCAGGGAAGTGTGATGGGTAATACTACATGTGGACTCCAACTGTCTGAGAATTAGCCTCTCCGAGTCCCCCTAAAGGAACCCATAGCTGTAGGAACACGCCTTTTCTCCAGGCTTTCCTGCCCTGCAGGGTCCCTGCCACAGGGCCGGCAGCTGTTTCTTCGTCCACATGACTGCCTTGTTCTCCAAGAGATCCCTTGGTCTGCCAGGACTTAACCAATTTCCCAGATTCAATTTATCCTGATGAATTATCTATTTTATATTTTGTTTCCCGGCTAGACCATGGTTCTCCTCTGGTCATTTAACAATTTCCAATCAACTACAATTGAAAGGAGATATAAATTATACTACATACCGTGGCCGAACTGCGCAAGAAGATGATTAGTCTTTGCTCTCATCAGCCAGAGGCTCCCAGGAGAGGCGACCCACCCTCAGCACTTGCCTTCACCTTCAACCCAGCAGGTGGCCCGAATCACTCACGGTCTGCCCTATCACTGTGCCCTCTGTTGCTTGGGCATTGCCAGGAGGATGTGGGGTGCGGCAGTTGGTGGGTACTTCAAATTGTCCCAGAAGGAAACGAGAGCAGTCTGAGGCAGAGGGTGTGGTCACTGGCTGGGTTTTTCCAGGTCTAGCTAGGGCTTGGCATTTGGGGAAAAACTAGAAGTTCTCTTGCCTTAAAAACATTTTTTTAGAGATTTATTTTTATTTATGTGTATATGTATGTATGCCCCATGTGAGGGAGCTGGAGTTATAGGTATTTGGGAGTCTGGGAACTGAGAGAGGAGGGTCCTCTGCAAGAGTAGCAATGTTCTCAGTGGGAGACAACTGTTCAGCATCCTCCTATCTCTTTTGGTGCCACAAGCTTGTTTCACAGACAATCAGAGGAGTCCCACATTTTTTATTTTGTGTATCTCACTATCTCCCTTCTCTTCATTCTCTTAGGCACAGCAGGAGAGCTGCCCCAAGTGCTCACCACAGCTCCTGTGCAGCTGTGTGTGTGTGTGTGCCCCTGTCCTAGCTTTAAGGCAAGGATGTGTTCTCGTTCTCCTTACTTTGAAATGCCTTCAGGATAACCCTAACCCCTAACCCTAAACCCTAAACTTAACCCTAACTACTGTTTTATTTATTTTGTTTTTTGAGACAGGGTAACCCTGGCTATCTTGGAACTTGCTCTGTAGACTGAGCTGGCCCTTAAACTCAGAGATCCTCCACCTGCCTTTGCCTCCTGAGTGCTGGGATTGAAGACGTGCATCTTTGTTTATTTTGGCTTATTTGTTTATTTTTGAAACAGGGCTATAGCCCATAATTACCTTTAATTTCCTTCCTAGCCCGAAGCTAAATTCCTTGCTCTTCCTGCCTCTGCTTCTCAAGTGCTGAGATTAGAGGTGGGTACCATGATGCTCTGGGCTTAAGCATATTCTTAAAATGTGACAGCAATCCTCATCAAAGCCATACCCTCCCCTGGCACTGTGGTAATGCTTGTGATCCAGCACGCGAAGCAGACATAGGATTGTGAGTTCAAGGGCAGACTGGGCTAGATATTGAGATGCCATCTCAAAAGACAAACAAACAAAATCACCACCACCCCCAAAACCCAAGAAACAGAAAAACAGAACAGGCTTTCCCACCATACGTCAGAGGCCGAGACTCATCCTTGGGGAAGTTCTGGCAAACCTCTGCCTCCCACACTCCCAGGAGACCTCAAGAGCTGTGTAACCTGCTCAACAATGACGTATGAGTCCTGGAATATCACACCTGTTGGGCCTTGATGTGTTGAGGCTACCATGGTGCCACCGTTCACACACACAGTTCGTACACCTACAGAAATGCTCATTTTTTTTCTCAGTACTAGGGATCGTATCCGTGGCCTCGCTCATACTATTCAAGCCCTCTACCACCGAGACACAGCTTTGCCCTGTAAATGCTTATTCTAGCTACTGTCCTGGGTGTCTCCAGACAGGTGACATGTCAGAGATAATGGACTGAACACAGATCAACGTCCAGGGCCGCTGTTCCTGCCACCAGAACAATGCTTTTCCGGGCTTTGCCTGAGTGTTATGGTCTGGTGAATCCATAAGCTCAAGTCAGGCTGAGACCTGTGGGTGCTAGTGACTGTCCCCGGTAGGTAGAGGCTGTTAGAACAATATATCCTGCCCCCGTGGGGAAGGAGTCCTCAAGGTCTTGCCTGGCCAGCAAGGCAGGTCTGGCTTAGGGGCTTTGCAGAGGGGAGGTTCTATGGCTGGAGAAGGTCTGACCTTGCCTGTATTTCCATAAGGGAAGCAGATGGTTTGGGAAAATCCAATTTAAAAGGAAAGAAATTGAATTAGTTTTCCAGGGGTCTGATGGCCAAGACTTGAGTGGGGACAATTGCATTATCTGCTCGGGACTCATGAAGCCAGCATGGAGGCTGAAGGTGGGTGGGGTGGAGGACACCCCCAGTCACTTAGGCCTGCACAGTGAGGGGGCGAAGAGACCAGCTTCCATGAGAAGTCCTTATATGGACAAGGCTGCCATCTAACTTCTCCTTTTTCCTCAGACCCACTCCATAACGGACACAAAACTAATGGTTGATCTGTTTCCACAACCAGCGCCATACTAGCTGTCTTCTCCAGCTGCCTGGAGAAGGGGTCCAGGGCCACAGTGGGATTGTGGGATTTGAGAAAGCTAACTTGATTCACCCTTTTGCTTCCCTAGCAAAACACACCCAACATACAGCATGCCATATTTCCACCATTTTAAACTGCACAACACACTAGCCCTCCATTTCTTTACACAGACCCCCAAACTTCATTATCCCAAACAGAATCTCCAGACTCATTAAACGGTAACTCCAGGGCCAGCAAGATGGATGATGGGCTAAGTGTATTAAAGGCACTTTAAGTCACTGAGCCTGAGGACTTGGTTTCAACCCCTGGAGCCCACATGGTGGAAGAGAACTGGTGTAGGAGGGTCCTTCTGTATTTGGGTTGCTTTTATTGGTTAATAAAGAAACTGCCTTCGCCTTCTGATAGGGCAGGACTTAGATAGACAAGATAAAGAGAACAGAATGCTGGGAAGGGGACAGAGTTAGAGAGAGATAAAGAGAACAGAATGCTGGGAAGGGGACAGAGTTAGAGAGAGAGCCACCATGAAGCTCCCAGGTCACACACGCTGAATCTTTCCCGGTAAGCCACGACTAGTGGCGACACACAGATTATTAGAAATGGGTTAAACAAATATGTGAGAGTTAGCCAATAAGAGGCTAGAGCTAATGGGCCAGGCAGTATTTAAATGAATACAGTTTCCGTGTAATTATTTCGGGTATAAGCTAGCCAGGCACTGGGCGGTGGGAACTGGGTGGCTGCCGGGACCAAAAGCAAGCCTGCGCACCCTCTTGCAGCAGAGAACCCCCATGTTTTTCTTTGACCTCCACACATACATGAGCTGTGGCATGAACCCCCACTTCCCTGGCTAAATAAGCATATGCAATTAAAAAATAAAAACCCCTCTAGTTATTTCTTGTTCCCTCTGATCTACTTTCTGTCTCCTACTTTACCTATTTCAGGTACTTCATGTAATACTTGCCCTCGCATCTGCCTGGCTTCTTTCACTTACCGTAGTGTCTTTCAGGCACATTCACCTTGCTGGGTCACACTTGCATCTTTCTTTTCTTTCCTTTTTTTTCCTTTCTTTCTTTTTTTGGAGACACCATCTCAAGCATCCCAGGCTGGTCTCAAACTCATTGGTAGCTGAAGATGACCTTCAGTGTCTGCCCTTTCTGCCTCTATTTCCCAGGTGCTGTCTACCCCACTTGGTTTTATGCAGTGCTGGGGATTGAATCCAGAGCCTTCTGTATCTCAGACAAGCACTATACCAACTGAGCAGCCCAGGCCCTCTTCTGAGGTTAGAGAGTCTCTCTGTAGCCCTGGCTGGCTGGCCTCAAAGTGTGTCACCCCTCTCTGCCTTTTTCAGACCAGATAATATTCTGATGTTGTCATCTGCTGCTATGAACGTGTATATATAGTATTCAGGAATAATTTGAGTCTCTCTCTCTCTCTTTTTTTTTTTTTTGGTTTTTCAAGACAGGTTTTCTCTGTAGCTTTGAAGCCTGTCCTGGAACTAGCTTTTGTAGACCAGGCTGGCCTCGAACTCACAGAGATCCACCTGCCTCTGCCTCCCGAGTGCTGGGATTAAAGGCATGCGCCACCACCGCCCAGCTAGTCTCTCTTGTTTTGATGCAGGGCCTTGCTACGTAGCCCACACTGGTCTGGAACTATCAATTCTGCCTCAGCTTCCTGAGTGCGGAGACTGCAGGTGTGCATCCCTATACAACACATTTTTAGTAATTGTGTATTGGCGTTTTGTTTGATAGTATGCCTGTGCACCACATGCATGCCTGGTGCCCAGAAGAGGCGCATCGTATCATCTGGAAGTTTAGATGGTTGTGGACAGTCATGTGGGGCTGGGACTTGAACCTGGGTTCTTGGGAAGAGCAGCCAGCGCTCTTAACTACTGAGCCATCTCTCTAGTTACTACTTTTCTTTAAATTAAAAATAAGAATGTTAAAGAGTGGGGAATGGAGATGCTCCCCATGCTTCTGTTCTGTACCCACCTCTGCTCTGTTCCTCACCTCCCAGTGCTGCTTTCTGTACATGGTCTGAGCTGTGGGTCACTGCCTATGCTGTGGGGCTCTGCAATCTCTCTCCCCATCTGTTTATGCTGAAGGACACCTCCAGGAATTCCCCCTCCTGGTATTTCTGGTTGAGAGAAATGAAGTAGCAGGTTCCTTGGGGCCTACATTCCGCCCCTACCCTCCGGCCACACCGTGTATCAGCTCTAGACGTCCGCTGATCAGCTTGCTCAGCTCTCTGGCCGAGGGCCCAGCCCAGGCAGGACTCTCCTCAGTGTCAGAGGTGAGAACTGCCACAGTTGCCTGTCACTGGGTACTACCAGCTGGTTCTCCCCGCTGCCATCCATCTACCTGTCAGTCTCCTGGACTAGCTCCAGGGACAGATTTCTGTGATGAAGTCACACACGTATCTATCTTAGAGCGGTTCTGTTCCTTTGACTAAATCCCGATGGATGTAGCCATTCAACCAATTCATGGATAAGAATATTGAGCACTGGCTATGTCCAACTACCAAGGTCTGGTGCTGAAGGCCAAATGGTGAGAGGAGCAAAGACTCATGAGACCCTAAGACACCACACACTGCTGAGCTGGGAACTCATCCTAGAGTAGACTCAAACCAAAATGATGTGACATCAGATCAACATCTCTCAATCTATCACACCTCAGTTTCTTCACTAGTAGGTGAGGGGACCTACCTTCCAATCTCCTTCTAGTTTAGTGCCAGTGGACCACACAGCAGCTGGAAGAGCCGGGTGTGTGGCGCACAAGGGCGGCCTCAGCACACGGAAGGCATGAACTTCCTGGACTTGAGGCCAGCCTGAGCTACAGAGAGAATTCCTGGCCAGCCTGGACCACAGATTTGATTCTTTCTATCTATCTATCTATCTATCTATCTATCTATCTATCTATCTATCTATCTATCTATGTATCTATGTTTAAAGACAGGGTTTCTGTGTAGCCTTGGCTGTCCAGGAACTTGCTCTGTAGACCAAGCTGGCCTCGAACTCACAGAGATCCACCTGCCTCTGCCTCCCACATGTGCCACCACAACTGGGACAAGGACTACGAATTTAAAAACAAACAAACAAAAAACCTAATTTAAAGAAAGCAATACCGCCAAGTAGTCCTAGACATTGTTATAATCTTTTATTATGTATCAAATTGTCTTCAATATAACTTACAACCTGATTAAATCTGATAGATACTTTTATCTATTTAAAGGCAAAAAAATTCTCTTTATGTACAATATTTTCTGTCTAGAGTCTGGCAAATATAGTACCTTTCATTGCAGGATTTTTGCTTAACATAACAAGCAAAAATAACAACAACAAAAAAAAGTCAAAGAAAACTGAACCCCCAGATCCCTCAACTACAAATGTCAATAATGAATAAAGCATTAAAAAGACAAACACAGAATAACTTTTGTTTAGAAATGCATAATGAATACTAATATTAGTGGCAAAAAAATCGAAACAGCCCAATAGTCCTCGGGGCTGATGCTCCTGCTCGGGGTCGGGGCAGACTCTAGACCATTTCTCGGCTCCTGCGGATGGCACAGCACAGGATCATGCTGAAAATCATGCCAAAGATCTGCAAAGACAGGAAGAGTGGGGGTTCGCTTGGGGGAAAGGGCACCACTCAGTCTGAGACCGAGATAATGAGGTCCAGGAGGGGTACTGGTGCCGGGGAGATGAAGGCCAGATACAGGAAAGATGGCCAACTTGGATTCCAACAGCCAGTCAGCTGCTGAGCTATGCAGCATAAGCCATTTCCTAAGAGAGCATTCAGGGCCAGAACCTACAAACGCAGCTTTAAATGCTGAATTCAGTGTTGCCAACACAATATGCAGATAAGAACTTCCCCCCACCTCTTCCCCCCAGGGCCTCGCTGCTTTTAGCCAAGCCAAGTGTCCTACCTCTGAGCCACAGGCCCAGAGCTCCTGCTTCCTAGTAGTAAAAAGGAAATACTGACAGCATGCACCAGGCCAGGACAGCCAGGGCTGGGTTAGTTGTTGACCCTATAGCACTTCGGACAATGCCTGGGCAGAGCTTAGGAACTGTTTCTTCCCTGGACCACCGGCTACTTACCATCACCACGGCGATGCCGATGCCCACTGCTCCAATGATGTGGAACTTGCTGTTGAAGACATCATTGATGGCTTCTGGGCAGGACTTAGGGAGGCAAACAAGACAAGGATCAAAAACAGTTTTGACATTGGGTGTGTACCCCATCTTTGCTGGCTCGCTGACTCCTGACTCACGCTGGGAGGCCTGGAGGCCAGAGAGCCAACTGTGATAGGTATATTTGGGCATAAGGGCTGTCCTGGATGGACGGAAGGGGGAAATGAGATATGGGAGGTGTGGGTACCTCAAACCTGAGAAGACTTCAGAGCAGGGGGGAGGTTTGAGGTCTCTTTCCTTCTTCCCATTTACTTTCTATGTGTGAGTGATTTGTCTGCATGTATGTGTGTGTACCACGTTTGCCCCTGGTGTCTGTAGAGCTCAGAAGTGGCCATGGGACCCCCTAGGACTGGAGTTACAGACGGTTCTGAGACACAAGGCTGCGAATTGAACTCGGGTCCTCTGGAAGAGCAACAAGTGCTCTTACCACTGAGCTAACTACTTAGGCAACCCCCTACCCCTCATCTTTTTTCTCTTTTTGCCAGTACTGGAGAAGAAACCTGGAGCTTCACCCACGAGGCAAATATTCTGCCACTAAGAGAGTCCCCTTTGGGGTCTATTCCCATGTGGCTGGAGAATCACTTTTATTATTCTGCTTCTGGATTAAGGAAAACTGACCAACCAGGACCTGTTTCTAAAGCTTGACAAGCAGGCTTACCCTCCACAGAGTAGGCTTGCTTTAGAGCTTGGGACTTGGGGCAGCAGAGAGTGCTAAAGGACCTTGTCTATGATCTGGCCTTTGTCTTGCTGCCCTTTAAGGAAAGAGGCCCTGGGGAAGAATGTTGCTAAATTCACCCTTGCCCTGCAGGGGTTTGTCTAAACAACAGGGTGGAGTGCCAGAGGTTTGCTCTAATTTTACCTTAACCTGGAAGGTCTCAAGAAGTTGCTTTTGGGGGCAGATGTCCGAGATAAACTGTTCCACACCTCCCGCTAGGCCACAGCAGTTCAACTGTAGAAAGAAGGCAGGGATGGGAATGAGGAAAAAAAAAAATAATTAAAAGAGGTCTGCCAGGCTGCTGTGGAAATACCAGAGCGTGGCTCGTAGGGAGGTAGCAGAGGGGTCGGGGGTTCTCAGGACAGAGGTGACCTACCGCCATGTGGATGGCTTTGAGGGTCTCCCGCTGGGGCTCATCCTTGCTCTTCAGCTTCTGGTAAGTGTCCTTGTAAAATTCCTGGACTTCCTTAATCACCTAGGAGGCACAAACAGATCAGTAGCAGAGATGGGTTTCTAGAAAACTTCCTCACAGATGCTCTTCAAGTATTTGGCTACCTGCCACCAGTATCCTCAGCACTGTCCCTGCTTCAGCCTCCTGAGTACCTGGATGACAAGAGCTTGCCATCTTCCCTGGCTAAGTTTCTTCTGAGATGATGGTGTAGTACTTGGGATTCCCAGCCCTTATCTCTTCTTAAATTCTTTTATCGGTTGCACAGTTTCTTGAAAACAGGGATCCTGTCTTAAGTGTCCCTGTTCTTTTCCTCTCACACTGAAGATTGTAAGGTGCCCCACCTTCACCATAGGAACTCAAGCTCAGACATGCTCAGTCCATTCCTTTGCCCAGCAGCTCTCCACTGTTCCCACTACCCACAATCCTATCTCATTCAGGGTCCACACTCCCTTCTCTACAAACCAAGAGGGATGCCCCGTCCGACCTCACCCTTTAAATCTCAAGGTACTCGTGGTTATAAACAACTTGCGTGCACGTTTGTCAAACCTCTTTCTCCCACACTAGATGGCAAAATTCCTGAAAGTGGGGACCCGGAACTCAGATACGTGGGGACCTTATAGCGTCTGGTGTGGCACTTGTGATATGTAGTTACAGGTTAGAGTAAGGGAGTCCTGATTACAGAAAGCTATGCTATTCTGATGAACCTTTCTAGGGGTTGGGGGAAGAGCTGCTTAGCTTTGACTGGCAGATATACAGATGGGCACACGTATACAAATGGCTTCCAAAATAAATAGTTCTGGAGTGTTTACTATGTGCTAGCCACACAGGGCAGACTAAACTCCACAGTCACAGCCCAGAGGAGTGCCATGTTCTGCTCCCCATGTGGAAACAAACTGGATAAAGAGGTAGATTCTGTGGAAAGCCAAGCAAGTGACTAGCCCGGTCCCTTCAATCTTCATCAACCCTCTTCCCAGTTCAGAAACTCAAATCACTGCAGGACCCAAGAGTTCTTTTGGGAAACTCCTACCTCTTCCTTGTGGGTATAGCCCCAGACGGCTGCAGCGATCTCAATGGCGAATATCACCAGGAGGAATCCGAAGAACTAGACGACACCGGGGAAGCAATGAGACAGGGTCCAGGAAGTCGGTCAGCAACACCAAAGGGGTGGAGGACAGGCAGCACGTAGGTGCACAAATAAACAGGCAGGAAGGGGGTGACAGGGAAAGCAGAGAGTCCCACAGCATTCTGGGGGAAAATGTGGGCTCAGTCCGCTCTAAACTGCTATGTTTACTCGGGCAGCAGTAAGACACCACTGCCCAGGGCCATGGGCAAGATGGTGGCGGGGCCTGAAATGAGGACACTGGGGAGGCTGAGCAGAGCCCAGCTGCCTGGGTGCCTTCGTTACTCCACCTGTTCTACCTGTCCCATGCATTGGGCCTGACATTTGAGGAAAGGAATAGGAGTAAGGTAAGACCGACTCGCTACTGGGAGTACTCACCAATCCCAGCATGCACTGGGATTCTTGCACAGCTCCACAGCAGCCCAGGAAACCCACCAGCATCATGAGGGCCCCAGCTCCAATCAGGATGTACACTCCTGAGGGGAGAAGGAAGGAAAGGACACAGTTCGGAAAGGTTAGCTTGGAGGCCCAGGCTCCTTCCTCTGCCAGCCTCCGTGCCTCCATGTTTATTACCCCCACTCCAGGGAAAGAGTCCCCGTTCTCAACCAAACAGCATCCACCTCCATTCCTGGTCCCTCTCACCTCTCTCTCCCCCAGAACTCTGCTCCAGCATGTCTACACTCTCTACCTTATCCTGTGTTTTCCTAGAAGGAGCCCGAGGACAGGAACCCTCAAATTCTACTTAGGACAGGCACAGCCCTGGTTCCGTCTGCTATGTTCCTTCCATTAGCTTCCCACTTGAGCTAATCAACTCAGACCTCTTAAACTAGGGCTAACTGCTTGGGACTTGAGAACATGATTGCCTTTAGAAATTCCTTCTGTATGCTGCCAGGCACGTAACAACCAAGCCCGTGTTGGAAACACTGCTTCTCGTTCTAGTGCAAAGGACATAAGTATCAAATCAGAAGATCCTTGTCTTAGCCCCAACACTGCTGTTAACTGCCGTGTGACCTTTAGTTAAGATGTGTTTCTGGGCTGGAGAGATGGCTCAGTGGGTAAGAGCACTTGTTGCTTAAGGACTAGAGATGGATCCCAGGACTCATGGTGGTCAGTTCACAAATGCCTGTAACTTCAGCCACCAGGATCTGATTCCTACACACGCACACACACTCCCTCACACGCACACCAATCTTAAATGCCAAGATATCCCCTCAGCCCCTAAAGAAATGTCACGGTTGGAATGAGCTTCACTGTGGGGCGAGTGAGTGATGCCATGCCTACATCTTCAATGGGAGCGGCTAAAGGGGAGAAGAGGTGGGAGGGGACGAAGTCTTTAACTCTTGCTCATGCCTAGAGAATGCAAATCCCTGCATCTGGAACCACAGTGGAGCAGCCCTGGCTACATTTATTCCATAGAGTCCATCGTACAATGACACTCGAGTGAAACCCCCTTCTGTCTGTCCCAAGTCCTCTAGGAAACCCAGGAGAGGTTGTAGTGCCTCCATATATATGGAGGCACACACACACACACATATATATATATAAAATTTTTATATATTTAAAAATTATGTGCACGTGCTTATTAATGTAGTTGCCCTAGGAGACTAGAAGTGGGTGCTGCAGTCCTTGGAGCTAGAGTTATAGGCAACTGTGAGCTACCGCAAAGGTTTGGGGAATTGAACGTGAGTCCTCATTGAGAGCCGAATGCACTCTTAACCCATTGGGCCACTCCTTCCGCTCCAATACCTCCCATCCTGCTACCTATGTTTAGCCAACCTTGGGAGGGCTACTGTGACATGTCAAGAGCCTCAGTTCTAAAGCCCAGAATGCTTCGTTTTGAAGGCCAGTTCTGTAATCTTGGAGGAATTTATTTAAGAAAAAATGATGTGTGTGTATATATATATATATATTTTTTTTTTGAGACAGAGTCTTTTCATGTAGTTCTGGTTGGCCTGGAACTTTATGTAGAAACAGGCTGGCCTTGAACTCATAGCGATCAACCTGCTGTTGGGTTTAAAGGTGTGCATTACCAGTCAGGTGTGCTGGCACACCTCTATTTTTCTTTGCGGGAGAGGGATTTTTTTTTAAGACAGGATCTCCATATGTGACTCTGACTGTTCTGGAACTCTCTCTGGAGATCAGACTGGCCTGAAACTCACAGAGATCCATCCGCCTCTGTCTCCGGAGTGCTGAGACTAAAGGTGCACCACTCTACTTGGCTAACACGCCTTTAATACCAGTACATGGACAGAAGCAGATCTCTGTATTCTAGTTCAGCTTGGTCTACACACTGAGTTCCAGGACAGCCAGGGCTATGTAGGGACCATGTGTCAAAAAAAGAGGTACGTGATCATACCCAGCTTGTTTTATCTGTAAAATGTGGGGTGGCTGGGGCTGGGAAAAGGAGAGCTTCAAGTTCAGTGGGACCCTGTGTCAAGGCAGTGACCTGGAGAACATAGAGGAAGACACCCGGCATTCTCTTTTGGCTTCCACATGTGCACGCATGAATTTAAAAGCAACAGGGTGATTGGGACTTGGGGTGGGTATACACTTAATGTGTGTGAAGCACTGGGTTCCATTTTTAGTACTACAAAAGGGACATGGCAACAATGTAGCCTCCTGGAACTGTTATGAGGATGTAATCCACATGTGTACAGCCAAGCAAGGGCCAGCGGTTATTAATCTCAGTAATGTAATGTAAGAACTTGGTAACCATCGCAAAAAACATGCGCTAATTTTTATGTACTTGATACTCTCCCTATTCTCCCACCGGGACCCAGAGACTTTTCCAAATAGGGGTTGAAAATGAGAGGGGGGGGATAGGATGCTTTCTTATACTACGTAGCACACACTACATGATGAGAACTTTTGGCAGGTGCCAGAGTGACTTCACTGTCCCCCCATCTGC
The DNA here is from genome assembly GCA_004026605.1 of Ondatra zibethicus. Lineage (NCBI taxonomy): Eukaryota > Metazoa > Chordata > Mammalia > Rodentia > Cricetidae > Ondatra > Ondatra zibethicus. The sequence goes on along the minus strand of PVIU01012124.1, from coordinate 29,733 downwards.
AGCACCCAGTGTAGAGCTAGACTTTGCAGGCGGGAGGCCTGGGACTGGCCTGCAGCTGATGCTCACAGGCAGCACAGAGCAGAGCACACACAGTGGCCATTTGTGCCTCTCCTGCCTCCTCCCATCTGCCATGATGTGAAGTCACGTGGGGTTACTGGCAAACCCCATGGTGTATGAATATGGGTATTGTTTCTGTGCATGCCTGGCCCAGACTGGGCAAGGGGACAGATGCAGATTGTCCTCAAGTCATGTTCCTAGCCAGTCAAATGTAGTGGGGCCTGAACTTGGGAGGCAGTGCAGTTCCGTGCATGGTTCTTGGGGAGGGGCACCAGCTACCAAGGGGACACCACCAAGTGAGGCAGTAGTACAATCCTGATTTCTGACTGTCACATCAGGGCAAGACAATGAAGGATGAGGTCACTCCTTTGGGCTGCAGAGCATGGGCTGAATAAATGGGGGGTGGCATTAAGAGATCAAAAGGAGTTACAAGCGCAAACAAACCGATGCGTTTTTCGGGGTCCACACCCTAGTTTGGGAGCTTGGATCCCCTGGCAAAGCCAGCGCAGCTGTGGTAGAGGCTCTCTCCTCTGGAGAGAGAATGCTCCCCTAACGGGCCTCTCGGTTCATATGACAGATCCACTCCAGAAAGATTTTAAACTGAAGGGTCTGTTGGCTTTAAATCTTGCTCAGACAGCTGCAGCTCTGGACAGGCTGCTAGGCTCCCCTAGTCAGGAGAAGAGACAGTCGCACTGGCAGCAGCCTTTAAACCGCGGAGTGGCTCATCTGGAAGTAGGTCTCCCAACCCTCGTGAGTCACAAACCCAGTGTGAGCCTTGGATCGTGTCGACTCACCATTTTCGTCCTGCAGGGCTGGAGCTCAGACCTTGCAGGGCTTCCTGAAGGCGAGGCCAGAGCTCACCTTGGAGCTCTAGGCCTGGCTTTTTAAAATGAACTGTCCACTGCTTCCTTTTGGGAAAGTTGTTCACAGCCCCACCCCCCATCCCCGACACTTGTTAGCAAGGGCTGGCAGTGATAAAGACAAAGTGTTCCCTTTTATAAAACAAGCGAATGTTAGCTTTCTGTCTGACTCATGGAAAAATTTGTCAGAGGATCTCCATGCTAAATTGCTTAAGGGCTGTTTATTGTACTTTTTTTCTTCTTCTTGGGCTGACATTATAGGTCTATGTAAATAGGGTGGAGGAAGGACTGGCATGGCGGTGTCCTTTGGACAGGAATCAGGGCTTTCTGTCCCATCTGTGAACTGGACTCTGGGCTCCCCTCAAGGCCCCAACTCGACCTCATTAGCATTTCCCTTGGAGCACTTGTGTGGCAGAGAAGCTGATCTTCTAGGCTCATCTTCACTTGCTTACATTCATTATCCCCCAAATAACTGGCCCCGCTCTACTCCCTCCCCCACCCCCAGCGCATTCTTGCTTTCTCCGCCTCCCATGGTTGGCTCCCATTCATTCAGAAGAGCTTCCTCTGCAGTGCGCGGTAACTCAGAGAGGTGCGGGTGTGCACGCCATGCTGGCTTCAGGTGGGGGGGGGGGGAAATGAGCCAGTGAGCAATCACAGGCCAGACAGAACAGGGAGGCCAGCTTACTGAGGACATTTACATCCGGAAGGTTCCAAGGAGGGGTGGAACTCACAGCCCAAATTCCTAAATTCCTTTGCTCTGACCGTGATTTTAGAAGGACACACAGTAGGAAGAGCTGTGGGTGTGGACCAGAAAAATGTAGTTCTGTGACGTGTTTGTAAGCCTGGGACAGTGTCCTGGTGACAGGATGAATCTACCGGGGACCGACCTGGAGAGAAGGCTCATGTAAGGCCATCAGTCATTCTGAAGTCTTGCTTTTCTGCTTCATCATACATGCTTTCTGGACTGTGCAAGCTGTGGTCTCACCCCAGGAAACCGGAGAAGGTTTCCTGAAAAGTCAGTTAGGCTGGCCCGAGGGTGGCCATGTGCAAGGGCTGCCCACCACGTGATGTTGGGTATCAGCCTGGGTATAGCTGGCACTCCTAGGTCCTGTGCCGGAAGGGGAAGGGCCATGGTTCACACAAAAGGCTTGTCTCATAGTCCAGTAGGAAAAGGGGACACGGAGGACAAAGCATCCTTGGCCCTTTGCCCAGGGACAACAATTTCAGTTTCCCCAAAATGTAATGGTGGTGCAGGCAGGGCCTGCCTCAGTCTCTTAGAGAGTAGCTGGTATTACAGGCCTGTGCCACCAAGCCTTCTAAGAGTTAAGCTTTGAACATTTCATTCTGCTTCCAGGACAAGGGGCTACTGTCAAAGACACTAAAACATGGGGGAACCAAGTGGTCCCTGACAAAGGGGTACAATGGTCACTTCTTACAAGGGGAGCTCCCCTCATAAACTAACACAGAGAATTCCAGGAGGAGCTGGGTTTATGTTCTAGGGACGAGAACTTAGATAGGTGGCTGTTTCTTGTAACATTTCAGGGATAAAGCCGGGGAAATACACCAGGAAGGGCTTAGACTTAGGAGCGGTTTCCTCCCAGGTCACCCAGTCACCAGCGAGAACCTTTCTTCCCACATCTAAAACTATGAAGAATTAGCCAGAGTCCTGGGTAATGGAAAGAATGAGTAGGTGACCAGGAGCAGTCAAAAGGACGGGAGGCCTGAAGACTCAGGACTTTAGAAGACACAGGGGGACTGTGGGGCCCTTGCTCCGAAGATCAGATTGGTCTGAAAAGGTATCCATCCCTGCTGGTGGACCTGATGCCCCCAGGGAGTGACCTCACCGTTCCCTTGTGTGCTAGGGCACTGAGCATGAAAGGTCCCCTGCTCCCTGCTCCTCTTAAATGTGCCCTCCTCACCCCACCCCCTCCTGCTCTGGCTGTGGCATTTCTGCTGCAGACTCAAAGCTCTGTTGCTAAAACAAGTCAGGGCACTATGGAAACCTGCTCCCTAAAAACTCTGCTTGCTAAAAAAAAAAAAAATCAAAACAAAAGGCCACCCATAAACCAGGAGCTTTCTCTCCTTCCCTAACTTTCTTTTTAACAATAGGGCAATACACCCAGCCCTTCCCCACCCACAGCCAACAAACAGCGATAAAAGGCAGGCCACTAGGAGACCTAGAGACCTCCCCACTCCCAGGGAGGAGGGCAAGGGGATAATGATCAGAGCCCCTGGGCGGGCCAGGGCCGCGGAGCCTGGGAGATGATAACTGTGTCAGACCGCTCTCTTGTCTTTTGTAAAAATAACTTTGGTGGGCAGAAAGGAAGTGACAACTCATGTTGGGTTTGATGGCATGACAGGATCACTCTAAAAATAGGGGGCTTCCTACTTCCAAACCAGGGAGAGTAGAACCGAAGACCGAGTTTACTCAAGCTGACCGCTCTATGAGACCGTCCTCAGTGGCATCGCCTCTTACAGAGGCAGAGGAAGGGGCTGAAGGGAGGCAGGAAGGCTCACGAAACCTGTGTGAAGAAAGCTACTAAGCTGGTTCAAGCTCGGGTGATCCCAGTCATATAGAAAGTGGAACGCCTACCCTAAGGCAAAAACAGTTCTCAAAGTATGGGATGGCCTCCTGAGTCTCTCCATCGACTTCCCTTTTCTCTTCTCCCGCTTCCAGATTCTCTCGCTCATATTTCAGATTCTCTCTGTCTCCTTCCCTCATCTCTTTATCTTCTTTCTGTCACTTGGCTCTCTTACCTACCTGCTCTTTTGACCCCCCTTCTTAGGGCCTCATGCAAGCTCCTCCACCAGAGTCTTCCACTCCCTATCCCCGTTAACCTTAATTTTGACTATATACTCAGGAAGCTGGTCTGAGACAAGGAGGGGAAGCCGCTTCTCTCCCGGGCTCTGCAGATCCACATGGGACAAAGGTTTCTGACTTAAGATTATGATTTAGTTTGGAGACACACTGTGGGTGAACCGAGGCTCCTAAACCCTCGGGAATGGCAGCAGCCTTGCCAGACCCAACTTCACACCAGAGAATGGTCAAGATGTCAAACTCAGCTGGCAAGGAAAGAAGCCACATCAGCCAGATGCCAACTCATGGACACAGCTAGACATACTCACAAAGCCACCACACTTGAAAGGGACAGGACTAGGACTGGTTCATGCAGCCAGCCTCTGACCTGGAGGCTCCAGAGCTGAAGTGCCAGCTCCCCCTCTCACCTGTGTAGAAACTGGAATGATTAGATTCTTGGTCAAAGATGCTCTTGGTTTGAGAGTCGAATCGGAGCCATAGTCCAATGGCAAGCACCGCAATTCCGGCCAGCTGCAAGATACACAACAATTCATTGGCATTAGTACCGACTGCCTGGGATAACACAGTCAACAAATGCAGAAGAGACGCGCAAAGGGCTTTGGCAGCATCCTTTCTTTCTGCCCTCCAAGTGCATTTGGAAGTAGCAAAAAGCAAGGGAAGTGTGTGATCGACCCATGTGCCAAAATTATCAGTAAACTTGAATTAGCAATTCCCTACCGGGGACGGTGGTGCCACACATTTAATCCCATCACTCAAGAGAGGTAGAGGCAGGTGGATCTCTGAGCTGGAGGCCAGCCTGGTCTACACAGTGAGTTCCAGGACCGCTAGGGCCACAAAGAGAAAGCCTGTCTTGAGCCCTCCACCCCCTCCAAAAAAAAAAAAAAAAACCCAAAAACCAAACCAAAACAAAAAACCACAGTAGGTCAGTAGGCGGACTCTATACAGCGCCAAAGAGCATCATGATGGTTACAAGCTACTACAAGTTTATCTTACAATGTTTAACAAAGGCAGGAGCCACTGGCCTCATAAACTAGGATTCTATAGAGTTAAACACCAGTATGCTGTTTAAGCTGCACACATATAAAATGGATGTCATAGAAGTGATAAAGGAAAAAAAAAAGCCATGATCATAAAGTGAGGGATGAGCCCCAGGCAGGGGGAGGAATTGCCGAGCAGGGTGAGCAGGTATATAGAGTGCTTAATAGGATGTTTAATGAGAGTCTGCGGGGTAGACAGCATCCCTTTCCCTTCCTTTCTCCCTGACTTTGTCCATGATGTAGCAATTGGATTGAGTGTGTTGAGTGCTGAGTGCACACGGTGACAACGGGAAGGGACACTCAGGACGTCAGCCTATAGAAACCACCTCACGGGCTGGAGAGATGGCTCAGTGGTTAAGAGCTCTGACTGCTCTTCCAGAGGAGCAGGGTTCAATTCCCAGCACCCACATGGCAGCTCACAGGATCCAACACCCTCTCACAGACATATATGAAGGCAAAACACCAATGCATATGAAATAAATACAATTTGAAAAAAAAAAAAAGAAACCACCTCATCTATACCCACGGAGGTGTAGGCCGATTCAGTTCCATCATGTACTGAGTTCCCACAGTGTGGGCTGTCTTTTCTGGCTTAGCAGTTCTACTGCTTCATCCTTCCCACCCGCACACAGGAATGGCGCTTGCGGCCTGGTTGTGCCGTGCCAGTTTGGCCAGAGAATAAAGGGGCTTACATTAGAGCATGTATTCCTGAAGGAGGAGGTATCCAATGGACTTTAGAGGAAACAGTTTAACCTTCTCGGTGCAAGGTTACGTGATCCAGGACCCTCTGTCCTGTGGATGATCAGTTGGCACCTTCCCACGCTGCTCAGCCCCCCTCTTAGGGAAGACATTGCTGAACGCTATTAAGAAGGCCCTGAGGTTGAGAGTCCCTGGCTGGACACCAGGCTTGATGGCACAGGAATTACAGAGTTAACATGAACCCAAGAGCTATGTGTTCAAAGACATGGGTCAGGTTTTTCTCCTTAGCAAGACTCATGGGAGTCTTTAGGACTGATCCAAACAGAGCACAATTTCATGCCGAAGGGTGAGTCATGCTGGGCCCGGCTGGCTCATCTCCTCCAAAAGAGTACTCCTGAACACAAGGAGTACCAGGATTGGGGCTGGGGCAGAAGGGTTGGGTTCTGAGCTAGACTCTGGTTTATTATCAGAAATGATCTGCATACCTATTTGATATACCTATCTGCCTTAGGTCATGAATTTTTTTTCTATGGTGTAAAGGGGTGGGAAAAAAATGTAAGAAGCCCTGTTTCCCCAGCCTGTGATTACAGGTGAGAGGAAGAAACATGGGTTAGAAAAACTCAAACTTGGCAGGAAAGGAAAATCTCCGGTCTCATTTGGGCCACGGCTGAGGGTAGAAGTTGGTTCTACCTGTGGGCCATCACATTGTCCAGCAGTGTGACGCTGCTGGCCTGTCTGTCCACACCATAGTGTGACACAAGCCCTAACATGACCCAGCCGGGCTGTCCACACCACAGGGCAGCTTAGCAGTGAAGAAGTGAATGCAGATGGCAGTAAAGACTTGGAAAAAGCCACCACGCCCCAGTCACCAGGGAGGAGGAAGGCTCAAGAAAGTAGATGACAGGCAGACCGAGGGACAATGGGACAAAGTGTCCGGTATATGGACACTTGATCAGGGGTGTGAGCCAGCTGCCATCTTTTTGCCTGTTTAGTTTTTTTTTTTTTTTTTCCCTGAGACAGGGTTTCTCTGTGTAGATCAGGCTGTCTTGGAACTCACAGAGATCTGCCTGCCTCTGCCCCAAGAGCTGGGATTCAAGGCGTGTGCCACCACCTTCCAGCTTGTTTTTGTTATTGTTTTGAGATAGGGTCTCACTATGTCATTCTGGCTGACTTCTGCCTCTGTGGCTGGGACTAAGGGTGTGCGCTACCAGCTCTTGTTTGGTTGTGAGACACGTTTCCCACTGTGCAGCCTGATTTTCGAGGAACTTGCTATGTAGACCAGGCTGGTCTTAAACCTGTTCTGCCTTCCAAGTGCTGGGGTTCCAGGCATGCACCTGCTACTATTTTTGTTGATCTCTGGTGCTAAGTGGCTGGAGGGGACGCTATGTATGTCATTAGCTGCCCTGTTGTACGTAATGGAAAGACAGCTACAGCTGACTAGGTCGGCTGGGATGATGGGGCTGTGAAACCTCGGCTGGGGTGATGGGGCTGTGAAACCTGAATAGCTCACATTGGCTACTAGGAGCTGACTACTTCCGGGGGCACTTGCTTTTGGTGGCAGTGTTTAGGGGACTTCCATTGCCCCCTCCTTGCTCTGACCCCAGCCACTTCAGTCATAGGAGAAACTAAATGAGAAGAGACCAGCGGCAAGAACCAGGCAGCTCTGACTTTTACAAAAGCATACTGTCAATCAAATACCAAGGGACTCCACCAAGAAGGTTCATGAGCAATGGGTAGTTAGGTCTCTCATGTGGCTGGGCTGAATAAACGTGTATAGTAGGCTTTTTGCTGAACATTATTCCCTCAACAATACTGTATAGCTACTTATACAGCATTTATATCAAATTAGGATTAAGTGTGGGTTATATGTACATGTAATATCATTGTATTTAAGGCATCCTTGGATTTTGGCATCTGCAGAAGTAGGGATGGGGGCAAGAGCTTCTGGACAAGGGTAGGATAGGAGTTGATCCTGGAGACAGCAGGGAATAGCTGCATCTGTGAGGCAAAGGGGTTGACCCCCCAGCTCTGGCGCCAGGACTCCTCTCCCTTGATGGGCTGTGTCCTTCAACTGGAGCCAAAATTAACCCTTCCTTTCGAGTTGGTTTTCTCAGTATTTTATCACAAAAACAAACAAAACAACAACAACAAAAACCAATAAAACCTTCCGGGCCAACACGCGGCAGCTACGGAACTGCCCAGGCCACTGCGGTTTTGTCCATCAGCGCATGAGCCAGTCAGGTTTGATGTGGATGCTCACACAGGGCCCTTAGGAAGGGGCCAGCAGCGTGCCGATCACCAGCTGGAGAGCACAGGGAAGAGAGTCCAGAGGCAGCCAGGGGCCCTGCCTGCACTTGGCCTCATTACCTTTTTTGTTTCCAACAAAAGCCAAATGGAAACAGTCTGGTTTTGCTTCGAAAAGCTCCTTTGCCATCTGGCCCCAAATGGTTCCATCCATGTGACAGTGAAGGAGAAAGAGGAGTTTCTCCCATTGTTTCACGGGGACTGGCTTTGTTTTGTTGCTCACGTGGATTTTTAAAAAATTGGCGTTATCAAATCACAATCCCAGAGATCCTAGACAACAATGACGACCCTAAGAGAGACATACAAGGATCTAATCATATGGGAAGTAGAAAAAGACAAGATCTCCTGAGTAAATTGGGAGCATGGGGACCACGGGAGACGGTAGAAGGGAGGGGAGAGGAAGGAAGGGGAGCAGAGAAAAATGTAGAGCTCAATAAAAATCAATAAAAAAAAATTAGTGCTATAAGATGGGCCATAAGAAAAATGAGACAAACCTAAACTGTATACAGTTTTATACAAAGAACTTTGATCAGAATTTCTTTTTTCTTTTCTGTTTCCTTTTCTAACTCTCTCTCTGTTCTTTAGTGTACGCTATAGTGCAGGTGTGGCGGTCAGAGGGCAACCTGCATTCCACCCTAAGACAAGGCCTCTTCTTTGCTGCTATGTAACTAGCCTAGCACCCTGGGCTTCTGGGGCTTCCCTTCTCTCTCTCTCCCATCTCCCTACAAACTCCAGGGCCACCACACCCGGCTTTATGTGGGTTCTGGGAACGCAAACTCAGGTCCTCCGGTGTGCTGAGAAAGCATTTATCCCACTGAACCATCTCCCCAGACCCCATGCTTTCTGTTTTGTTTTTTGAGACAAAGTTTCATGATGTGGTCCAGGCTAGATCTGAACCCTCCTCCGTCCTACTCCAGCTCCCCAGGGCTGGGTGACCGGTATCTTTAAAAACTGTCAGGATCATGAGGGACAAGGAAAGTCAGAAGCTGTCACAAGCCAGAGGTTTAGGACAATGCCGCTCTTATGTAGGATCTTGGGCGAGATACTGGAACAGAAAGGACAAACAGAAGCAAGTGTGGCAGTGGTTAGCAATCATGTGTGGTGATGCACGCATATAATCCTGGAACATGGGAGGCTGGGGCAGGAAGACAGGAGTTCCACGTTCCATAGTGAGTTCTGGGATAGCTGGGCTCTAGTGTAAAAACTTGTTTAACAAAACCTCCCCCAAGCTCAGACCCCAAACAAACAAGAAGCGGGTAACGCTGTGGCAGCAGAAACACTGCCCGCAAGGTATGACGGGACAGCAGGAGCCAGGAGGCTACACTCTCTTGGCAGCTGCATCCAAGCTATGTACTAAAAAGCAGCAGCCGCCGCCTGTCTGTCTCTCCCCCACAAAGCTTCACGTCTCCTTCAAGGACTGCTCAGTTAATTAGCTTCTTTACTGCTTCTGTGTTCTGTCTCTGCCAACACTACACTGGCAGGTCTCTCAACCCAGAAAAAAAGAAAAAGAACCAGCAAAACGGAAACCTAAACTCCCTTTCTTCAGCCTTGCTCCTCGACACTGTCCCTTCAGTACTGAATCCTCACGGACAGGTCATTCACTACTCAGGTGTCCCAACCTGCAGCTGACGCCAAGGAACCAGGCTCCTCCTCCTTTGATGAAATCTTAGTTTCCCGACTCAGCACCTAGCATTCCTGCTACCTTGGCCACCATGGCTGCTCCGGCTCCAGCACCCTCAGCAAGGTCTACCAGGGCACCCACTCAAGGTCAGGTTGCTCCCTGTCTCACCAGCCCACTCCCCACCCATCCGTTCTTTGAACACAATGACTCCAAAGAGCCACCTGGAGCCCTTTCCCAATACCTCACAACAGACGAAGCTGGGCACAGTGGCTCCTTCTGTGCAGGATCCTAGCATGGAGGTAGTGTGGGCTTTAATCATGCAGGCATATCTCGGTGAGTTTGAGACCAGCCTGGTCTAGTAGTATATAGTGAATTCCAGGCCAGTCAGGGCTACATAGTGAGATCCTGGCCTGACACCCCCACCCCCCTGGCCGCGTGATGGGTCACGTTTATAATCCTAGCATTTGGGAGACTGAGGTAGGAGATCTCTGAGGCCAGTGTGGGCTCCATTGTGGACTCAAGGCCAGCCTGTGTAACAGAGTAAACCCTGACTCAAACCCCAAACAGACTAGCTCAGTGGGAGGGCACTTGCCTTCCGCAAGGAAGGGAGAAGAGGAGGGGCCAATCCTTATTAAGTCTCTATTTTCTTCCAACAGGATTTCTCTATACACTGCTGGGGCTGGGCTCAAATCTTTGAGCCACCAGTGTTTTCCGAGGGCTGGGATTACAGGCGTGTATCACCACGCCCTGCTCTTATAAAACCTTCTGAAAGCCAAGTTTCTGCAAAATGCTTGCTCCGCTGTCCCCATTGCAGCTCCGCCCTTCAAGAAATCCAGCCATACCCTCCAGTTTTGGGTGATAACCCCATCTAAGGCTTATGCCAGTTTCAGAGTCACAAAACCTCTCTCCCTGCCTTTCCTTTCCGTTCGGTTAATTCTGGAACCGAACCCAGGCCTTATGTGAGGCAAGCCCCCAAGCCCTCCACCATTGCGGCGCAGCCCAGCTCATTTCTGTTTTCCCAGATCCACAGAGCATGGCTTTAGTGAGTCACAAGGCACGGCTCACTGCAGGGACAGTCTCACCCTGAAACATGACGTGCAGCCAATGGAAATACCTCCTATTCCAAAGGACTGTTTAAAAAAAAAAAAAAGAAGCCAAAGTGTAATAATGGAGCTCGGGGATACCTGGCAGCTCAGTTGTTCCTGGCCAAGCTTGCAAAACTGGATCCAGCCAGAACCTGTGGAGGTATGCGCCCACTGGGGGGAAGGGTAGCTGTGGGCAGATGGACAAGGAGACTAGCAACTGTAGCTGGTCCCTCAGGTGGGAGGCAGCACGTGACCCTGTGGGACAGATCCCAGTCAAAGCACGCTGGGTGTGTTGGGTGTTCCGGGGTGGAGATCTTATGTATCCTGGCCGGACTGGCCATACTTTTATTTTTTTTAAGGGCAAAATTCTTTTTTTGGGGGGGGGTGCGGTTTCGAGACAGGGTTTCTCTGAAGCTTTGGAGCCTGTCCTGGAACGAGCTCTTGTAGACCAGGCTGGCCTCGAACTCACAAAGATCTACCTGCCTCTGCCTCCCGCGTGCTGGGATTAAAGGCGTGCGCCACCACCACAAGGCCTCAAAATTCTTATCATGCTTTTCCTAGTTGGGGTTAGAGAATCCAGAAACTAGAGAGCCGACCACTCAGCCTGCTGGGATTTCTCCATGTTTGGCTGGGGGCGGGGTTAAAACAGAATTTCATGTAGCCCAGGCGTAAACTTTAAGTAGCCTCCACAGTACTGAGATTGCAGGCACGTGCCACCAAGCCTGGTTTATGCGGTACTGGGGACTGAACTCATGGTTTGTGCATGTTAGGAAAGCAGTCTATCAGCTGACTGGGCTAGGGGTAGCTGGTAGCCTCCTCTGCTACCATAGGGAGGGATGGAGGTGGGCCACGGGGAGTGGAGGAAGTCTGGGAAAAGGGGAGGGTTTTATTTCCTACTTCCTGTTGTCTTTCTGGAAAAAACAATGGCGGTCTTAGGAAAGGATGGTAGAATAGAAATGCAGCAATCAGGAAGCAGGAAGCCCTATAGTGCCACCTGTCACCTGCGTGGCTACGACACCACCAGTTCCTAGCTGTACATGGGGAGGATGCCATCATCACCTGGTGAATTCTAAACACGCGTTTGCCATGGCTCTACATGGATGCCTGGTGACGGCCGCACATCTCTGTTGCGAAGGACCCTGTGTAATTCTGGTACTGCCACCGGGAGCTCCAACACAAGGCACTTTCCTCCATCTTTGAGAGTCCTCATTTCCCCTCACCTTTCTGTAGCTCGGTGATGCCTATCTAGGCTGGCCTCAAAGTTGTGGTAATCCTTCTGCCTCAGCCTTCTGAACGCTGCTGGGATTACAGGCATTCACCACACGCACATACCATACTCTTTCACTCCAGCCTTTGAAAGTGAAGGTCAAAGAGATACATAAAACCCTCTGGACACTGTAGGATGCTAGAACATGTATGGGGGAAATAGTAATGACAGCAACAATAACAGTAATAAACCCTGAGAAAGACACAGATGAGCGGGGCGGTCACAGGCACTTGGTGGACGTTGGGTGTCCTATGATTTGAGAAGGTGGCCGGCAGAAACAGGGTAATTTGGGACATTGGGTTTCTGTTTTCTGAGACTATGTGTCTTGGGTGGTGGAGGCAGACGGATAAATTTACCCTTTTCACACCCACAAAATGCTTGCCAGAGCCTGGGACTGGATGAAATAGCAGACATGAGGTGGGGCAGGAGGGCGGTTGGAGAGGTGTGCTCAGACTCCAGGCTATGGCCTCTCCTAGGGCTCCAGAATGGGCAGGGAGAGGGAGGGCAGGGTTCTCCCTGGCTCTTCATTCTCCTCATCAGAGGATGCCCACTGCTCTGCTTTATGGTTTTTGTTTTGAACACAGTGGCGTGGGCACCTGTGGGCACAGCTGCTTACACCGTCCCTTAAGTCAGAAACAGACCAAATCACCAGGATGCAGTTTTTGCCATCCACTGTTTCCAGGCCCTAAAATATCAGTCAAGCTTGAAGAAAGCCATTGAGGCGGAGATAAGGTCCTCTGTGTCCACAGGCGAGCGAGTCAGGCCACCAGGACCTGTGGGCTCCAGGACTCACGCATCCCCATGGCAACCTCCTCTTGCCAGCAAATACCAAGCCTGGAATGGGCCGAGTTGCCAGTTAGGAGGCTGGGCCAGGCAATGCCAGCAAGAACACACAGGAGCCCAAGCTACAGCCTCCACTAATCCTCTCCTTGTCCCCCTCCCCCTCTTGACACTGGAACTGTTAGCTGTGGAAGGGCAAGGGTGTAGGCAGTGCTAGAGGTGCGGGTACTCCCGCAGATGGCCCCTCTCCCCAGTCATGAACAAAACTCAGGTCCACTCCAACAGATGGGACTCCATGGCCCCTTTCCTTGAGGACCACAAACAATTAGCTCATGGCAATGTTTAAAGAGCCTGGCATGAACTTGAGTTTACTAAAAGGACTGGCCAGCAGGCTGGGGCCAGGCTTCAGACTTCTGCTCTCTCAGCTTCTACCAAGTGAGCAGCATCCACTTCTGCAGCAAAGCCACGGGGACCAGGGCCAGACACCCGCACAGCGACCTTTCCCTCCTAGACCTGTGTCAGCTCGACAGAGTGGGAGCGCCCAGGAGCCTGTGTTTCAGCACGTACCCTGGGGCATTCTGATACTTTCTTTCCCATTCATATTCCCTACCCTAGGCTTTTGTTTAAATATCACACAAGAAGGATGGACAGGAAACAACTTTCTCTGGACTTGTGAGCCCAGAGAAGAGCCTTCTTCACACCCTTGCTGAAAAGCACTGAGGGGAAGGGGTGAGATTTCCTGTGCCCAGGGTCCAGTCCATGTCTGTTGGGAGGGGAACTTAAGGCCTTCGCTGAAAGGAGCAAGGCTGTTTCCTCACAGGACACAGACACGGAGATTGGGGGTCCAGCACTCTAACCAACCCAACCCCAAAGCCACAGGAAGTCCACCTGGACTGCTGGCTGGTACCAGTGAAGGCCGGGGTGGGGGTGAGAAGCCGGAGAGGCAGCCTCACTGACTGGGCAGCTCCAGCTGAATGATCAAGGCCAGGAAGTTGAGGCAAAAGGCTCGAGTTGGAACCTGCACTTGGCTCCCAAAGGTGCGTTTCCCTCCTTACCCAGCTCTTCTCCAATGACTCAGGGGGTGTGTAAGAGGCTCCCACGGCCAGCCCAGGCTGAAGTTTGGTGAAAACCACTCCCGATTTTCCTGAGCCAAGCTGCTGTTATGTGTGAGGGCAGATTCGGGCTTCACGCTACCCCAAACTCTTTAAGAGATTTTCCTTTTTTTATTTTTAAACAAGAAAACACACAGAGACGTTACTCAGGTTGTGGGCTCCAGCTTTAGCACTGACTCAATTTCTGGCAGGTTTTCCTGCCAGAAGCAGGTGACGGTGACATAAACAATGGCCACAATAGCGTCGTGTGAGCACCCACGCGTGCCACGCACAGTGGGATGTGATTTATTCTGCTAGCACCCTTCTTTTATACATGACTAGGGAGCCTCCGAGATGTTAGGAACTCACTCAGAACCACACAGTTGGAAGAGGAAGAGCTCAAATTGAACCAAGGTTGTAGAGATGAAAAACTATTCCTGAGAACTGTCCAGGTGGGACCGGGAATCCCCAAGTCAGGGATTGGTGGCCTGGACAGGTTGGACTTTGAAAAATACTCTAGCTTAAACCTTAGTGACAAGGATTTTTCTGCTTGCCTAGTATGATGTCAGCCGCCTGGGGAGGGAGGGCAGAGGCCAGCTCTTTCCTCAGGCTCACTGTTTTCCCCTCTGCCGAGGGCTGGAGAGAAGGTGGTCCTTGGTAAATATGCTTCAGGGAGCGCCACTCAGGTGCCCCTGGCTTTCCGTCCCTGCTGTCTACACAGACGCAGTGGTGCCGCTGGTTTGACACCCTCTAGGACAGCGGTTCTCAACCTGTGGGTCGAGACCCCTGGGGGAGTTGACTGACTCTTCCACAGGGATCGACTAAAGACCACTGGAAAACACAGATATTTATATTACCATTCATAACAGTAGCAAAATTAGCTGAGCGGTGGCGGCACATGCCTTTAATCCCAGCATCCGGGGAGGAAGAGGCAGGCGGATCTCTGAGTTCCAGCCTGATCTACAGAGGAAGTTCCAGGACAGGATACACACAGAGAAACACTGTCTCTGTTATGCCCAAATCCGTGGGTCCCCACAAAAGCCAACAAAGGAGACCAAGTCCCATATGTAAAAGCAAAGAGCCTTTATTTTAATCAAGTTTGTAAACTCGGTCTCTCTGCATGTCCAGCGTATTGGAATAACCGGAGAGCCCCGAGCTCAATTAGAATTGGGTTTTTATAGTAGTAAAGGTGGGGGTGAGGGGTCTCTGAGGTTTAGGACCCCTAAGTGGCTGACATTTGTCTAGGGGTGTCCTGGTGAGGTGCTGGCAGGTGTTTCTATTTACAGTGCTTGGACTGCCAGGAATTTCCTTTGAATGGTCTGCTCTTGAGTGAGGGTCTGGTAATCTCGGCCTACTAGCCATTGTCTCAGGGTAAATTATTGAGACTCTAGACTCCATTTAAATTTATTGATGGCAGGTGATAATGGTTGGAGGCAGTAAAGAACTTCCTTTCTGCCCAGACTTAGATTATCATGGCTGGCCCTCAGAGTCTCAAAAACCCAAAACAAACAAACAAACAAACAAAATAGCAAAATTACAGTTATGAAGTAGCAACAAAAATAATTTTATGGTGGGTGGTCACCACAACATGAGGAACTGTATTAAAGGCTCGAAGCATTAGGAAGGTTGAGAACCATTGCTCTAGGATCTGTTTTATTATTTATTGGGGGAGGGTGGTGGTGGTCCTTATTGTCCAGAATTCAATCCTCTCCTTGGGGAAGTATATGGGGATGGACTGGAGGGGGAGGGGCTATGGTCTTAGACTTGGTTTAGGGTAAAGCAAGATTGTTTCTTTCACCTGCTCCCTGCCTTTCATTCTTTTTGTTGTTTTGAGGCAGGGTGTCCTGTAGGCCAGGCTGGTCTCTAATTTGCTATGTAGCTGAGGATAACCCAGAACTTGGCCTGTGCATCTCAAGAGTTGGGATCTAAGTATGTATCTCCATGCTGAACTATTGGGAATTAAAATCCAAGGTAAGCTTCCTGAGGTGAGCCCTGACTATGGGGTTAACTTCGCCACCCTTCTCAAACTGGGGGACAGCCAAGCGTTCCCTAGGTGGGAAGATAAACTCTGTGACACAAGTCCTGGCAGGGGGCTGGAGGTCCGTTTCAGCTCTGAGCCACCCTGCGCTGTGATTTCACAGCTGGAGGAGGGAGACCCGGTGAGAGGAAATGTTTGGGGCCTGCTCTATGCCACAAAACATTTAGAGAAAGCTGAGCGGTGCTGTGACTTCAGCAATGGCCGCTGACATGAGGGCTTTTACAGACATTGGGTTCTTACTGGGAGCCAGGGAAGAGACAACAGCTTTGCACTAAATGCTGCATTACTGCCTCTGTTACGTAGATAGGGAAAATGAGGCTAAGCCACTAATTCACCACTCCTCATAGAAGCCTGTGTTTTTAACAAACCAACTCCCTCAATAATTACTCTGGCTCATAAACGACCTTTGTTTAACTTTCTCTTTTTTTTTGGTTGTTGTTTTTGAGACAGAGTTTCTCTGTGTAGCTTTGAAGCACTTGGCACTTGCTCTGTAGACCAGACTGGCCTTGAACTCACAGAGATCAGCCTGCCTCTGTCTCCCAAGTGCTGGGATTAAGATGTGTATCACCACTGCCTAGCATTTTTTTTTTTTGAGGTAGTTTTTCATGTAGCACTCGCTAGCCTTAAGACAAGAACCTTGAACTGTTTTCTTTTTGGAGTCAGGTTTCTCTGTGTAACAGCTGGCTGTCCTGGAACTTGTTTTTTAGGCCAGATTGACCTGGAACTCACAGAGATCTGCCTGGCTCTGCCTCCAGAGTGCTGGGATTAAAGGTTTTCACCATCACCACCATCACCACCACTTGGTGAACCCTGAACTCTTATTCTAATGCAGGCATGTGACACCTGGCCCAGGTCCCTTTGGCTTTTTTTGTAGCATCATGGGCAGTGTGTGCAGGCACAACAACAACAACAACAACAAAAATCCCAGCTACCCATAAGAAGCCAGGCCCTTAGGAAGGCAACTTCTATTTTTTATCCTGAATTTTGAAAAAATTATGATATTCATATAACTCAACATTTTAAAAAAACCCAGTTGTAAAAATACACAAGTTAAAGAAGCCACTTGCTTCCTCGACTCCCCAGGTTTTTCCGTGTGGCCGGCAGTCTGAGAACGCAGTTTGGTCTGCACACTGCCCTGACCGGAGCTCTGACTTAGGGTTCTAGCACTCTTGGTGGCTTCCATAGTCAGAATCAGTTAGTCAGTCAGAGATGAGGAAACAGGCTCGGAGAGGTGAAACAACTTGCCCACGTCACAGCATGTTCAGGGTGACTCAGCTGTGGGCTCTCTTTGTCACCTGCATGACACAGGCCATGAGAGAGAACTCTCATTCTTGGTAGAAAGGGTGTGTATGTGGCTTTACCCTCTAGGGTGTGGGAGAGAATCTAGGGTCACATCAACGCTTTTTCAGAGTATCACCCTAACAGTGAGGCAACTTGGTCTGGACAAGTTCAGGAATTATGAAATCCCCCCTTCCATAGGCAGAGTCAGGATTATTTGAAAACCAGGGCCCTTGGGCTGGGGCTGTCGCTCAGCAGCCTAGTCTGGCCTTGCATGCTTGAGGCCCAGGCCGACCTCTTTCGGATCGAGACATCTCCATTGAAGTTTCCACTGCCTGCTTGCCAGACACACAGCATCCCCCCAGCCAGCTCATAAATAATCCCTGTTCTGCTGAAAGCAGGCATTTTGATCTTAACCAAAATCATGTGACGTGTGTGTGTGTGTACGTGGAATGTTTTGCTTCAGATTCCAGAACACCACACATTTGTTTTCTACAGTGCACACACCTCACTACCGTGTCCAGGGAGTGGTTAGATGCCCACACTCCCGCTTCCCCACATTTGGCTGTGTGGGCCAGCACACCCCATCTGCAGAAGTGAAGATGGGCGGGCACGAATGACCCGAGAGGTGGGAGGTGACCCTTCTTTTAGGGCTTTCAAACATTGGCACGGCGCATGTGTGCTGGCAGTGTTGGACAATGGCATTCACGGCACTGCTTGGCTGAATCTCCTCTCTATCACGACATATTTGAGTGCTAAGGCAGACAGGTTTTCCAGAGTCTGTGCCTTACCTATCCCATGTCTTGACCCTTTGTACAATCCCTTCCTTCAGGTTTTAGGTCTCTTAATTTTCGATGACAAGAGTTCATACATCTGCCCTCACATCTACACCCTACCCCTAGGCAATCAATTCACTTGAATTGTTTTCACAGTGGGCCTTAGGGTAGATAACACAGACTTCCTCTGTGTGTGTGTGTGTGTGTGTGTGTGTGTGTGTGTGTGATGGTCTCCTGCAACCCAGGCTAGCCTCACTAAGTAGTTGAGGAAGACCTTGAACCATAGATCCCCCTGCCTCTACCTAAGTACTGAGATCTCAGGCTGGGGCCACCATGATCTCAGGCTGGGGAGTGAAACCAGGGTTTCACACATGCTAGGCAAGCATTTTATCAAGAGTTCTATCCCTAGACTCCATCTCCCTTCTTCTGATATGAGAAAGCTGGGGCCTAGAAGTTCAGTTGCTTCTCTGAGGTGATACACCACACGTAATGTACTGACCTTGACTCTGATTGCAAAGTGCGTATTCAAAGTCATTTTGTCAAGATGCATCTCTTCCACCCCCACCGTGGGAACTGAATCCAGGGACTCTGAAGTTGCATTCCCAGTCCCAGAACTGTTGTGTCTGACTCGAGGGGCTCCTGAGCCGGGCCTTCCTCGGTGAGCTGCCAGTGGAGAAGAGTCTAAGCAGGGCCTGGGCTTCCTTCCCGTGGCTGCTGGCCTCCAAGCTTTGATCAAATCCTTGCTCCGCTCCACATAAGCAGGACTCTGGAGAGCAGAGCCCCGAGTGACTGGGTACCACTTCTTCTTGTCCTAGCTTTCCACCACTGCAGCTGCCCACTGCCTCCGCGGGTCAGGGCTGCCAGGCTGGTCAGTAGCCTTATCTCTTGAAAACTGGCTTTTGAGATCCAGCCCGGAGCCTCTGCCTGCCCCCTGCAGCAATGAATGGCACCAGTTCTTAATACATACCATGGGGTCCTAGAGGTGACTGTGGCACGAGGGTGATGTCAGCTTCCTATTACAAAGGACCAAGAGCTCTCCAACCCCAGCACTGGCATAATCTAATTTCTGCTTGCAACGAGTTTTCTGGGTCACTTAAAGGTTATGTGCCTTAGACAAAGGGTCAGAATTTGATTAGCGGAAAGCAGATTATACAAGAGTGTCCCAGGCTGGGAAAGGCGGTCTTTAACATTTGAGTGTTGCCAGGTGGGGAGGCATCCATAATTCCAGTTTTTGGGAGGCAGGAGGACTATTGCGAGTTTGAGGCCAGTATTGTCTACACAGAGCATTCTGGGTTAGCCTGGGTTACCTAGTCAGTCTCAGACACTGGCAGCATCATAAAGGTGGTGGTACCCAAACTGTAAAGGGCAGCAGGAAGCCACCTTAGTGGGGAGGGCCCATTTCTGGGGATGCACACTCCTCCCTAGGACTAGCAGTGGAGGTTCCTCAGACTGAAAACACCCATCAGAGCTGGGGTGTGAACACGTGGTGTGCGTGCAAACTGGCCCTCTGCCCAGTACTCACTTAGAAGTGATGCACACTCCAATACCTAAACCTCTAGCCACTGGAAAAGCTTCCCACTGGTGAGCTCACTATTCACGGCTTTGCCGATCTTTTCATTCGGCTTTAATTAACCCATCGCATCACTCATCACACCATAGACTCGCTGTAGGTGGAAGAGAAATGAAAAGTATGTGGCAAGGGCAGGCATTTTCATGGAGACAGGATCTTGCCCCCTTCGGTCTGAGGATTGCGTAGAGGTAAGAACTTCTCCAGTGGCTGGCTGCTCTGCTTCTCTGATTTTTCAGCTTTTACCCCCTAATATCTGACTCTGGGTTTTTATTATTAAGACCAATTGCCGGGCGGTGGTGGCGAATGCCTCTAATCCCAGTATTCGGGAGGCAGAGGCAGGCGGATCTCTGTGAGTTCGAGGCCAGCCTGGTCTACAGAGCTAGTTCCAGGACAGGCTCCAAAACCACAGAGAAACCCTGTCTCGAAAAACCAAAAAAGAAAAAAAAAAAAAAAGACCAATTAGCATTTGAGCTACATAGAGTACTGCAGAAATCTGTTTGACTTTAATAAAATGGTTCAATTTACTTTCTGGTATTTTTAGCCCAAGTCTAGGACAGCTCCAGTGAGCCACATAGGGCAGTGGTTGTTTCTGATCTGGACATACTGGCAGTTCAAACTGGGGCCTGTGTGAGTGAACAGGGGCTGCCTTCTGATGCTGAGAAGCTGTCTGGAGGTGGGGTGTCAGTGGGAGTCAGCCAGTGGGCTTCCCCGTGTGTGAGTAGTGTTCACAGGACCCCCTGATGGGCATCGGGTCAGCTGTGAAGGCCATTTCTGTCCCTCTGCACAGTGTCAATTGTGTGCACTGTGCAAGAAGGACTTAGCACCCAGGCTGTTGTTACTTCTCTGAGTCATCAGCTCCCAATCCACGGAACCTTCCTTAGAATCCAATTAACAAGGGGCAGTTTCCAAGCTAGACTGTTTTGTCTGTTCCTGTCACTCAACCAGGTGGCTTGTAGCCTTTCTGGAGACCCAACCTCTACCCCTGTCCAAAAAGACATTCCGCCTGTCTCAAAGTCCCCAGAGGAGAGGAGGAGATGGGGCTGGGTCGGGTCTCCCAAGCGCCATGGAGTAGGAAGAGGAATCACCAATGAGCAAAACCTGCCTGGAAGCTTATGAAGCTGAATTCCTCGCGTGGACTAGACGGAAAGTGAGTGCCAATCATTCTTTCAGTAATGACCAAGCGGGGAGTCCGTGAGATGGGTGGGAGATGAGACTCCAGCCCAGCCTGCCCTGGGTTGTCCCCGGAGTTCAGGGTTCCATTCTTCCTCTCCTCTTTTTGATAGTGGGGACTCCTGCATGCCACACCTCCAGTCTTTAAAAGTTTTAAAAAGAAGCTGGGCGTGGGTGGTGCACACCTTTAGTCCTAGCACTTGGGACGCAGAGGGAGGTGGATCTTCGTGAGTTTGAAGACAGCCTGGTCTACAGAGCAAATTACAGGACAGTCAGGGCTGTCACACAAAGAAACTCTGGCTCGAAAAAGAAAAAAAAAAAAGGTTTCAAAACACCCGGTACCCTCAGAGATCAGGAGGTACGGGATCCCTAAGAACTGGAGGTATAGATGGTTGTGTGCTGGGAACCAAACTTTAGTTCCCTGCACCGGCAGCAGGTGCTCCTAACCACTGTGCCAGCTCTACAGCCCCACAGAACCAGTTGGAAACTTTTGTTTATTTTTTGTTTTGTTTTTGTAGCGATCCACATGAGACAGTTATTGACAACCATGCCAATTAAGACTATTCAAAGCTGTAAATCCTTTTCACTGATGTCCAGACCAAGAGCAGGATTGAGCCTCTCTCTGGAAAGCCTCTTGGTGCCCAACCTCAAGGATATAGCATTTAAAAAGGTAAAACCCACAAAGATACACCAAAGCTCCATGATGGGCAGAATAATCTCCCCCCTCCCCTTTGGTTTTTCGAGACAGGGTTTCTCTGTAGCTTTGGAGCCTGTCCTGGAACTAGCTCTTGTAGACCAGGCTGGTCTCGAACTCACAGAGATCCGCCTGACTCTGCCTCTCGAGTGCTGGGATTAAAGGAGTGTGCCACCGCCGCCCGGGCTTTGGGCAGAGTAATCTTGAAATGTTCATTCATGGCAGAGCACAATAGGTATTTTAGATATAACTTGCCAATTATTTTGGTTAATACATCTGGACCATTGTCAAAGTCATGGAAATCTCAAATGTGTTGCCCAGGCAGATTGACTGTTGTGGGGAGGCGGGAGAGAGCTGAGAACTGTCTGAGCAAACCCCAAATGGAGTCAGAACAAGATGGCATTAACCTAGTTATTTCAGGTTTTTTTCTTACTTATTCATTTATTTACTTTTGAGGTGGGATCTCACTAAGTAGTTCTGGCTGTCCTATGTAGACCAGGCTGGCTTTGAACCCACCTGTCTCCCGTATGCTGGGATTAAAACCATGCGCCGCCATGCCCAGCTAAATTTAGGGTTTCTAATTACACTTTAAAATACCCTCTATTATCCCCCCATCCATTCCAGGAAGTCACTTTTGTCAAAAACATGGGATCTAGGAGGTTACCTGGAAACCAAGGGAAACAAACCAATACAGGGGCCACCCATGATCTGAGGTTCATGTGCCTCCAGGACAAAAAAAGGGGGAGAAATCATAACAAACCAACCATGAATAGTGTTTTTCCCCTTGGAAGAAATTCCCACTAATTTCATGGGATTCCCTAAAAAGGTCATGACCTCAAAGTCTACAATAGCATACACATGATACTTATTAAAACTTAGCCGGGAGTGGTGCTGGCCCACGCCTTTAATCCCAGCACTTGGGAGGTAGAGGCAGGAGGATCCACCTCTGAGTTCAGGTCCAGACTGGACCACAGAGACCCTGTCTCACAAAACAAAACCAAAAAGTCCTCCACAGAAACCGAAACAACAAACCCCCAAACAATACCCCCACTAATCCATGACTAAGTATTTTCTAGGGTGGATGGGGTAGGAAATTACCCGGATGGATATAATTTTTATAGAATTGTCTCATCTGGGGGACAGGATGTTGCTTTCCACAGCTGCATGCCACCACTCGACGGAAAATGAAAATGTCCCTGGACCAGCCTGACTTTTTCCACAGAATGGAGAAGCCAGGTGACGTCCAGTCAGACCTTCAAAACACAAAAACATACAAAAAATACTAAGACTGGCCCCCCTTTTTTTAAATGAATCCAGAATTTTTTTTAGTTGAAATATATTTTTTTCTGGTGGTAGTTCATGTTAGGACTCCCCACTCCCTTCCCCAATGACCTTCCTTCCCATGTAAGCTCTGTCTGATGGTGAATCTCTCCCTTACCCGCGGTTTTATAACAGTTCAGGGCCAGGGAGATTTTCCAGTCTTTGACTCGGGGAGGTTGTTGCCCTCTGTGTGTAATAAGTAAAATACATTTCTGCAAGGCTTTCACAGGAAAGCAGAAACAAAACCCAAAACTTTGAGGGCTTGGGGGCTGCAGCTCAAGGGCAGAATGCTTGCCTCCTATGCCTGAGGCTGTGGGTTCAGTCCCCAGCATCAAAAACAAAAGAATAAAAAAGAAAAAGTTGGCAGATCCTATCAAAGTTCCTCTGATTCAACCGGGACAGAGAGGAACTCAGAGGATACAATTTCATTTCTTTCCTTAGTGCCTCACGGGTTTACCCAGAACACTTGAGACAGCAACAGTGTGCAAAGCCACCAGGACCCTGAGAGCCAAGCCCCTGCCCTGCCCTCCAGCCAGAAATACCCAGGCAAAAGCCACCTATTTACCTCTGCGTGTTACCAAAGAAAAGGTGGTGGTTTGTTTATTTGTTTCGTTTGTTTGTGCTTGTTTTTGTAAATCCAAGATATTTTTAGGTTCCAAACTGTGGTGACCAATCTGAGGCCACATCTCCTCAGAAAAAAATGAACTGAAGCAAAAACCAGACAGAACCACCCCCGATACACAGGCCTTTGTGTACGATTAAAGGTTCACGTCCAACACACTTCCCGAAGGGAGGGCTGAGAATGGCAACTTGCAAATGCAGAAGACAGGGAAGGCTCATTTAGGGGGGCAAGCACTGACCAGCCACCCCAGATGCACTCCTATAAGGCTGTATAGCAAAGCCTGTCCAAATTTGGGGAGTAACCAGTAACTGGCAGCCAGCAGCCAGGGCTTCTCTGGATCCATAGCAAGCTCTGGAATGTTGCCACAGGCACTTTGAAAACAGGGGCAGAGTGTGTGAGAGAGGAGTGTGGGTGTGTGTGAGAGCGAGTGTGAGTGTGTGCACATGAATCCAATTCTCACCGCCACCCTGAGATCTGGATTCCTGATCTTGGTCGTCGGTAACTATGGCTGGGGTGAGGGAGAAACCAAAGATCCAGGCAGGGGCCAGGTCCCATTTTCCATCCCTGTGCAGACACTTGGCCTCAGCTCACCCGCTCCCCAAACTGCCAGTTCCAGCACAAGCAGGACAGTGTTACTCCAGCCCAGGCGCTCTGTGGGAAGCCATTTTATGCAACAGTTTAGCCCAACAGCCAAGTCAAACAACTTCTGGGAAGCAGCAAGCTGGGTGAGGAGGGCCTCTCATCACAGCCACCTACCCCTCCAGAGTCTGCCCCCGACTCAAACCAAGATGCCTTAGAATCCCCTCCTGCACCTTTATTTTCAGGAGTGGGTGTCCCTTCCTCCTTGAGTCAGATATGTGGCAACACACGAAATGGAGTCAGTGTTTTGCTTTGGAGAATGAGGTTGGCTCGGACGGCAGGGAGATGTGACGGGACGGGAGGCTGAGTCGCGTGGGAGTGTGGTCTAATCTGTGGTTTAAACATCCACACTTAACCAGGGATCTACTAGCGAAGCATAATATAATAGCTACAGGTGGAAGCTGACCTGCATGTACCACTAGGTCTCTGATGGATACACAGCATCTCTCAGGGGAGGGGGATGCTGACTCCAGGGCCATGCTCTGACCATTGTAGTCTATGACCACAAAAGGCTAAGGCAAGGGAACACACACAACAGATCTTGAAGATAAGGAGACGCGGCCTAGAATGAGGGAAAGGAACAGGAAAGACCCAGGAACAGGCTTGTACTCACAGGTCAAGGCCAAGGGAACAATCCTCAACACGCAGCTTAGATTTTCCTGAGGCCCAACCAGAGGTGAGGTGTGTGTGTGTGGGATGGTGTCTGTGGTGGCAGGGGGTTGTTCTACAGGCTGAACTTGAATGGACATTTGAGATCATTTGCATCAACTCATGGATTCTGATGGGGAAACTAGTGTGGATCAGAAAAGTGAGCTGCCCCTAGTTTCAAAGTAATCTGGAGACAAAGCTGCTCCTAGCCAGGCTCTGACCCCCCCATTCAACTCTCTGCCTCTGTCTCTAAGCAGTTTCCACGAAGGTAAGGCCATCTCTGGAGGAAGAGGACTCTGCTATTTCCATCCTTTGGATGGGGAAGGGGTAGAAAGAGGGGACAGAAGCAGGGTATGACTCTCAGTAGAGTTCATCTGTCCCTTCCTAGTCTAGGGCGAGGAGGATGGAAGTCCTCAATAGGCAGGATCTGGGGGATAGGGAGGGTGGGGAAAGATCAGACAGAGGTAAGACATCAAGCAAGGCCAGTCTGGCTGCCTAGTAAGACCCCCAAACAAAAAATTTATGGAAAAGTTCACATTCCTAGCCTGGCCCAAGGCTAGTCACTATATTACAGCCTGAAATACGCTACCACCTGCCATTTGGTTATTAGTAAGATGTTTTCCTTCTCAATCCTTTCTCATTAATTTTTCTCTTCTCTCTTTTTTAGAGGGAGTGAAGGGATAGACATGAGGTCTGAGGGAAATTCAGGAACAACCAAAATAGGCTGGGGAGGTTTGGCTCCAAAGATATTGGAAAAACAGACTGATTGCTGGCATGGTTGTGGGTATGAGACGCCCAGCGTCAAGAGGGCAGGCTGGGAAGGCTCAGCTGTCAAGGAGCAACCCACAGGGGACATACTCAGTCAGGCCTAGACAAGAGACAAGGTTTCCTTTTCTCATCTTCCCTCTGCTCCACTGTCCCACTGTAACTAAGCTGGCTTCTCTTTGGATTCCCGCCACCCAGCCCCTCAGGATCCTTGGCACACAAAGGTGGCCCCTGCTTTGCAAACCTCACATCAGGTTCCACATTCATAAATCACTGGTATCAAGAGACAGAAGCGGTGACAGGTGACATCATAGTAATCCCGGTGGTCTCCTGAGATCATAGCCTGTCATGAAGATATTTTGAGGAACTTCATCCTACTCTCTACTCTCACCCAACAGCCAAACCCAGCTGGGTGCCTCATGTGATAATATCCTGTCACTTGACCCTGAATAGCCACTGAACCTTTCTTGGACCAGATTTCTGCTCATCAATAGGTAAAATGGGGATAACACTTCCTTCTCCTGGCTATATCTTGGGGCTACAGGAGGCCTTTGCAGACTGTAAAACACTTTACACAGAGACTGTAACAGGAGGCGGGGGGGGGGGGGGGGCTTTGTCCCTATTGGGCCCCAGAGTAGGACAGGTAACAATAACAACAGGAAATTGCCCACCCCCCAAATGGTAAGTAGTAGCTCAGCTTGCATCTTGGGCAAGCTACTGCCCGTGGCACTATTTCCCCCACTGCGTACAGGAGGGCTGGCATCTACAGTTGGTGCACAATCTCTACACCCTTCCCAACCCTAAAACCAAGTCCTTCCAGAGTGAGATTGTTCTGTTTCAATAGTCAACCAGCAGCGTCTAGCTCGGGCAGGGAGCTCTGGATAGGAATGGAGTGGCAGACAGGAGACAAGCTGGACAGATTGCAGACCAGCAGGCAACAGACTGAGTAGACATGGGTTGGCCATGGGCACCTCTCCTCAGCCCCTTGCATATGCCATGGGTGCAGATGGGGGATGCAGACATGCTGTGGCACTGTGTGGTTCCCCCTAACCCCAGAGTTTCACCCCACCTAGGCAAGCATCTGGGGACTAACCAACAGACCGGCAGGGAAGAGATGGCTAGGGTAGGGTGAGGAAAACTCCCCAAAGGACAGGGCGGGGTTGGGTGGGGCCAGCTGTCTTTAGATTTTATTCTGTGGTGCTCAATCAGCTGAGTGGCTCAAGCCAAGCCTCAGAGCTGGCTTGCCTGTTTGTCTGCCGAGCTGGGGAAACACCGGGAGGGAATCTGACATCCTCTTTAAGTTGTATGGGTGTGGTGACTCCTAGAAACCCAGCTGCCTCCCCGGGTGCAGAACACTTCCGCGCGGCCCGGGAGAGTAGTAAACCTTACATCGGCCAGCTGGTGGACGGTAAACATCCCGACGGCCTGCTCCAAGGAATAGTGCACTTTTTTTTGTTAAAAGTCCCCGGTGGCACGTAACTAGTTTCTAAACGTCATCTCTCTTGAGAATGACACAGGGGTTGCCTGGCCAAACCCTTTTCTGCTTGCCTGGGATCAAATGTCCATTTGTGTGTAGGGGTTGTGCAATCTCAGAAGTAGGACACAAGGGTCGTTCTTGTATTTTCTTGCTTCTGTCCCTTAGAAAGAGGACACTCTTACTGTTTTTCCCAGACTTCCAAACGCAGAGAGGTAGGGAGTGTCTACTAGTTCCTCCCACCTCCCCAGCCCCCGTCTTCTCCAGGTGAACGGCCATTACTGGCAGCCCCGCCTGGTCATTTCTAGGAGGGTAAGGCTTCGAGCCCGAGCCCGTAGTACCTCATTACTCAGGAAATGCAGAAACACCCGACTTATTCCACCTAGAGGCGCCGCCGATAGGTACCTTCCCCTCCCTCCTCTCCCTAACTCTCCCAGAGTTCTCTCCAGCCAAGATAGTTATCGCTCTTGAAAAAGAATCAAGACAATCTAGTCTTTCAGGTAGCTTGGAGAGAGAGAGGAATGGACGTTCTCACGGGACCGAGAGTCCAGACCGGGAACATGTTAAGTGCGTCCTCCAGGTACAGAGGACTCCCCCACCCACTCCCTCTGCAGATTGAGGGTGCCAGGAGCCCTTCGTGGGAGCCCATTTGCCACTTATGAGACCACCGAAGTGGAAGAGACACTCGCTGCCCTGCTCGCCAGGAGCCTCACGGGCCAGGGAGGGCCTCGAGTTACTCGAAAAGGGGTGCTCCGCACCTCCCCGCCACCTTCCCCTCTAGCAATCGGGGGTGCTCCGGGTGACAGCGGGCACAGACCCTATCTCAAATCCTCGGCGGCAGAGGGACCCGGGAGCGGAGTACACAGCGCGGGCCACCAGGACCCCTGCTTCTCCCGCCCACCTGCCCGTCCCGCCCGCGGCCAGCTGGCAGCCGCCGCGCCTTTCTCTTCTCGCCCGGAGTCCGCCTGGCGCGCGCAGTACCAGCTCCCCGAGCTCCCGGCCGCCGGGACACCCACGGCTCCGGACGCCGTCCCGAGCTCCAAGAACAGGTGGCCTCGGAGACGAGCGCGCGACAGTCGCCTCTCACTCACCCAGAAGATGAAGTTAAATCCGAAGAGCAGGTATTTGATGCACTTGCTACCCCCTTTGACCGGCATGGTGTAAGCTGGACTTCCGTGGGACAAGAAGCTCGCACGACTGGGACAGAAGGGACGCGGCAACGGACTGAGACACGCTGAGGCTGGCGGCTGGACTACGACTCCACTTTTAAAAAGTGCCACTCCTTACGGCGACCGGCCAGCTGCGCTGCGCATGTGCCGAGGAATGCCGACCCCGCCCCCCGGCCCACCTGCCCCGCCCATGCCTCATCCCCTACCCAGACCCAGGTTCTTGGGCTCCTGCTCCTCCGCAGTCTGGAGCCTGCCATGCACTCTGCTCTTTCGGGCCTCGTTCCAGAAACCCTTTTCCTTTCAACTTCCTCCTTCCCACCGTCTTGGGGTCTTTCCAGACCTCTAGACCCGGCTACTTTTACCCGGGTGTTAAATGTAGGCCTCGCCTTTCCGGTTCAGGGCGCGGCGCCTAAGAGTTTGGGTTGGAAGACCCCGGAGGGTCATCTAATCTAAAGGACCTTTTCAGATTCCCAAGACAAGTCTTCTGGCCCCTGTTTGCCTGCCTTGCTTCCTCTCCAACATCTCCTTGTAAACCTTTCCGGACTGAAAATACTTATTTGAGCACTGTGGCCACTAGAATGCTCCAGATGCCAATCTGAGCATTTCTCCTTTGCTCACAATAGTTCTTTATGAGCAAACAGTCTAGCTGAAATTCTTCAACCTGTATTTACTCCTCGCATTCCCCACCCTACGTGGTGCCACACCCTTGCTCTGTCCCACCTTGCTGCCGGCAGGTGGTGTGTGACTGGCTGCCTCAGCCTCCTTTGCCTGTGAAAATTCTATTGTGTTTTATCTTTTATTTAAGTTTAAACTTATTATTATTTTTGAGACAGAGTCTTACTATTTAGTTCTGTCTGGTTTGGAACTGGCTATGTAAACCAAGCTGGCCTCAAACTCATAGAGATCTGCCTGCCTCTGCTGTGGGATTATAGGTGTGTGCCATCATGCCCCGCAATTTCATTATTTCTGAGGTAGGGTCTAGTTATCCGTGTAGCCCTGCTGACCTGGAATTTGCTATCCTCAACCCCAAATCCTCCTGCAGCGGCATTGCTAGTGGGCCACCACATCCTGCTCACGTTCTTCTAGTCCAGCAGCGAGGAGGTTCTTCTCGACATCCTCTGCAGTATTCTCTCCCTCAGCCCCCGCAGGAAGTTCCCTTAGAGCTCTTCATTGCAAAAGCAAACCATACTCATTACAGAAACACCAGAAAATACCGAGAAGCAAAAAGAATGTGAGTTAAAATTTCACCCAGGTTACCCAGTGTGTTGGAGGCCAATCTGGGCTAACATGAGAACCTGTCTCCAAAAACAAAAACAAAAAACCCAAGCAAGACAGTTTTTTGGGGTAGCACAGAACAGCTCCCACTTCGTTATTTATCAGTGGACAGGTTTCATTAATCGATCCACTTAAAACGATTTTTTTTTCACAGTCCACTTTAGTAAGGTTCTTCACTGGGGGCAGGAGCTGAAAGCAGCAGACTTTCTCCTCTTTCTTCTGAGAAGCAGCTTAGAAGTGAGGGAGGGAGACAGGCAGGAGACTCAGGGTGGGGTGGGGTGTTCAATTTAGGGGTCTCTGAGAGCTCTGAGAAGAGACCCTTGATCTTCCATTTTTAGGATGAGTATCCCAACTATCCCAAAGTGAGAGTTACAGTCAGGGAAGCCTGGCAAAGCTGGGACTCGGGCCCCCATGGTCTTAGGGAGAGAACTCCTGAGGATGAGTGGATGAACTGTAGGGGTTTCAGATGGAGGCTCAGGAGACTAAGTGGGAGTCAGAGGGGGATAGATATACCTCTAAGGGCTTGTTTCATTTGTTCTTAACTTCCTTAGGTCCTACTTACTACATCTTACCAAGTGTAACACCACGAAGTCACCTCTGTCCATGGATACATGTTGTAAGAGACCCTAACGGGCAATTCCAAGGATGTCCCTAAGCAGTCAGACAGCCCCCCCCC
>PVIU01012123.1:0-61442 GCA_004026605.1 Ondatra zibethicus | reverse complement strand
GAGCTCCCAAGGCCCAGTTGAAGAGCAGAAGGAGGGAGAAGATGAACACAGAAGTCAGAACCGCAAGGGATTCGTCCACCCATTGAGATGGTGTGCCCGATCTAGTGGGAGCTCACCAAGGCCAGCTGGACTGGGACTGAACGAGCATGTGATCGAAACAGACTCTCTGAATGTGACTGACAATGGGGACTGACTGAGAAGCCAATGATAATGGCACTGGGATTTGATTCTACTGCATGTACTGGCTTTTTGGGATCCTAGTCAGTTTGGATTCACACCTTCCTAGGCCTGGATGGAGGCAAGAGGGCCTTGGGCTTCCCACAGGGCAGGGTAACCTGCCCTCTCTTATGACTGGGGGGGAAAAGGGGAGGGGGAGTGGGGAAGCGGGAAGGAAATGGGAGGAGCGGAGGAGGTGGAAATTTTGAATGGTACTATTTATAATGCAATAATAAAAAATTAAATGTGAAAAAAAATAAAATAAATTAATCCATAAAAAATTCTCTCTACTAGGATAGATTTTATTTTATATGAATGGGAGGGGGTAGTAAACTGAGAAAGGATAAGTAATTCTTCTAGTAGGGGAACCAAGAGTTGGACCCAGAGTATTCTGATTCCTTATCTTGTATTCACCCACCAAACCAGTTTCCCCCCATAGCTGAGATGGACAAAATCTCACAAAACAGTTCTGTAGGGGAGGGGCCACTGCAAACACCATTTTAATGCCCCAGAGAGCGCTTTTAAATTGGTTTTAATTTGAGGGTTTCTACTCTGTAAGCCTGACAGAAATTAAATTACAAAACATTTGAATCTTACATTTTACAAACCATGCCAAAATGGAATACAAATGATAACATTGCTGGTGGACGCTTTTTGCTGAAAGACAACTCAATCAAACACACATGAAGCAATGCATAGGTGTCCTAGTTCTGAGCTTTCTTATTATTCAGCCCCAAGGAGCTCACCTCTGAGGACAAGGTCATCCTGGCTCCCTGGGGTCACAAGCCACCAGGCCCACAGCCTCAGCCCTTCCACGGGCTCATTTCATGTTCCCTGCATGGGTGCAGAGGGTGAAATTAGCAGTTTACTGCATCTTAGGTGGAGCCCAAATCAGCTTTTGATTTTCCTCTTTAGGAAACAGACAGGGACCAGAGCAATCAGGAAATGCCCAGGCAAAATTGAAACACCTAAGCAGGAAAACTGGGACCAGGGAAAGCTCCAGAAAACTACAGGACTGGCCGCTGGGAATAGGAACAGGTTAGGAGTGATGGGAGCTGACTTCAGCCCCTCTGCGAATCTGCATCAAGGAGACCAAGGTCATGAGATCTCCCTCCTCCACTGCTGCTACCAAGAAAACACTTGCTTTGTTCATGAATAAAAGCGATAAAGATGCTGGCGCTCGTGCTCAGCTCTCTGTGCCTCTTTACCTGGCTGCCAGCAAGAGCTATACACTTTCTCAGCTGTGCCAGGCTTCGACAAGTGCCATTCAGTCTCCACAGCGCCCTCAGCTCATGGCTTCCAGGCATTCACAGCTTTTCGCTTATGTGCGCTAATATAACTGCTTTAGGAAATTTGAGGGAACATTAGAATCCAGGAATGGTGGCTAAGAACAGAAAACCAGCCTCGGATGGTGAAATTTTTAAAAAGGCTTAATCTAAGATCCTATTGGGTACCCAAGAGAAGACAGATGTGAGGGACGAGGCTAGCACCGGCTCCTCCCCCACCACACCTAGGGACGGAGTTACAGATGAGACCCTCTCAAGAAGGAATGTGTGGGCAGATAAGGGAGGGCAAGAACACTCCTGAAAGTATTCATAGGCCAGCAGCGAAGTCATTAGGTGAGGAGGACACTGGTTATTATTCAGACCCATACTATCCAATATGGAAGCCACTGGCCAGCTATGGGTATTGGGCCACTGAAATATGGTGGCTCACACTAAGATGAATACAGATAGCTACCCCATATCCTTCAGGGGCTCCCGAGAGGGAAAGCATTTGAGAGCTCCCTGGTAACCTGTCACAGCCATTCCAGAAAGTGGTAAGGGGACAACATAGGAGGCAGAAAGTGACTAACGTATTGCTATGTCTAAGATTTGGAGCATGGAGATGGGGAAACAAATTTAGGAGCATTTTGTTTCATAGTTTATGACAGAGGACACCTGCCTATGTTTAGACATGGCTTTGATGGCTCATTCTGAGCGTCAAGTTGGTTGCACTGAGACAGTCCTGGAGCGTGGTACAGCACACCTCTGAGGTGTCTGTGAGGGAGATCCAGACAAGATTAACTAAGGTGGGAAGACCTACCTACAGTGTGGTGGCTCCGTCCCACAGGCTCGGGGACTGGATGGAAAGAAGGGGTTAATGGGGAAAGCCCTCAAGTGCAGGATGTGTGTGTGTGTCTATCTGTCTGTCTGTCTCTCCCTCCCCCAATCTGTATCCAGATCTGGACCTCTCCTCTCTGGCCACTGAGATGGGAATGCCTCTACCCACCATGCTCAGCCTACCATGACGAAGTGAACCCCATTAAGCTGTAAGTCAGAGGAAAGTCTTCCTCCCTCCAGTTGTTTATGTAGGGTTCGCTGTCACAGCAATGAGAAACCCAACACGACAGCACATCATCCCTTTGGGTCCCAGCAGAATGCTGGCATATCTGCCTCTCCAAATCACATTCTTCTCAAGTCCTCTGAGCAACAGCTCAAAGGAGCACAGACAAGAACAGAGGTGATTATGGAATAAGAGGCACCCTGGGATTTGTCAAAGGAGGAGCTTTGGATGCCTGTATTTCAGCTTTTGATCTAAATCCTACACACCATCAAAAGAAACCCTAGGTCTGGGGAGATAGTTCAATGTGCAACAATCCTGGCTGCACCAGGCATGGTAGTGCACACATTTAGTTCCAACACTGGGAGGGTAGAGGCAGGCGAATGTCTATGAGTTCAAGACAGCCTAGTCTACATAGTGAGCTCCATGATAGTGCTATACAGTGAGGCCCTGCCTTAAAAAGAGAGGAAGGAAGGGAGGGAAGGAGGGAGGGAGGGAGGGAGGGAGGGAGGCAGACTTGCTACATAAGGATGAGGACCTGAGCTCAGACCTCCAGGAACCATGTGAAAAGCCAGACTTCTCTGTGTTCTTATATTCACAGCCCTGTGGTTGGGGGAGATGGAGGATTACAGGGATTTGCTGGCTGTCAGTCTAGCTTCAGGTTCAATGAGAAATGCTGTTACTAGTGCACTCAACTCTCTCTCTCCCTCCTCCCCACCCCCTCTCATGAGCACACGCGCACGCACGCACGCGCGCGCGCGCACACACACACACACACACACACACACACACACAAGCCAAGAGAGAGAAAAAGCTAACTGCTCAGGCAGAGACTGGAGCATGGCATCACTAAGAATATGCTGGATCCGAGGACTGCAACCACTCTATCCAGGCTTAGGACTTCCAACCACCACATAAACTGATTGGGGGAAGTTCCACATGGTTGCAAGGAATTCTATCGGCAAATAACTCCCAACAAAGCAGGCACCAAACTGCGACAGAGCATTTCAGCTGCTCATGCCTCCCACTCCCGAGCCCCAAACAAATGAACTCTGAGAAGGTGGTTGCCAACAGCTCTCCTTGACTCCTCAAGGGGTAACTCTCAGCAAAGGGAGCTGCTCCATACTGCATGCCCAAAGCAGGGTGAGGCTATAATCCTGGACCGGATCCAGCAAAAGGGAGCTGCTCCATACTGCATGCCCAAAGCAGGGTGCGGCTATAATCCTGGACCAGATCCAGGTCCTTATAAACACTCGCAAAATAGAAAATACGTAACTGCTTACAGAAGGCAAGTCATCTGTCAGCTTGTTAAAAACCATGTACCCGAGTCTTCACTTCATAAAAAGTAGACATTGCCCAGGCTCTGTAACTTCTGCAGCAGCAACACGATGGAATAAGAATGAAAGCTGCTTTGCGCTGCAGGTGTGCATGAAAATGAGTCCTTCATGCATGGGCTGCATAACTTAAGGGCTTCCCCTATTAAGCCCACATAAAGAACCGTAGGGAAAGCAGGGTCCAATTTAACGCTCTTTACGTATAGAAAGAACTCCTGGAGAGACTAACAAGCCCTCAGCCCACACACAGCTGCTTATCCAAGCACTTGGTGGGCTAACCTTATGGTCCTGGGAATTTGGAAGCTCTGGGGATGACAGGAGGGCCAGCTATGACTGGCAGCTCTCTCTGATAGAGCATCTATCACTGACTGTTTTCTTCTCAACTGGAGGCTCATAAAACAGGGGTTTTTGATTGCACCATGATAAGAGGGCAATGCACAAAAGCAACATCAAAAAATTAAAGTGCTTCTACAGACTGAGGAGATGGCTCCGACAATAAAGTGCTCCATACGCAAGCATGAGGACCCAAGCTTGGTCCTCATGGGTGTGGTGATGCATGACTATAACCTCAGTGCTGGGAGGCAGAGGCAGGATTTCTGGGGTTCTCTGGCCAACCAGCCTAGCCTGAAGGCTAATGTGAGACCCTGTCTTAAGAGATGAGTGACACCTGAGAACAACCCCTAGGTTGACCTCTAACCTCCACACTAACATACTCACATGTGCACCTACACACACAAAGAGAGAGGAGGCAAGTTTACAATAACGACACCAAGACTTAATTTTCACATAAGCAATACTTAACATTTAGCTGGTGAAAGACTTCTCCCACTTGACCTTTGCTGTGGTCATGTGGGGTCACGTGGTCATAGGCTAGGGAACAGGCTCTGGCACACACAGGTTTTGAGTCTTGGCTCAAATTCTCCTGGCCTCTGTGAAAACGGGGTGACAATTATCTATACCTTACACAAGAGCTGTTTTGCAGCAGAAGCGTCTCCCGAGGGCTCGTGGGTTAGAGTGGAGCTGCTAGAAGGTGGTGGAGCCTGTAAGAGGCGAGAGGTTGTCAGGCACTGGGGATGCACTCCTGGAGGAGAATACAGGACACCGGCCTTCCTACCATGCCCCCATATTGGTCATGAGCTGAGGAGTTTTGCTCTGCCATGGATACCAAACCTGGTGTGCCATCTGGCCACAGGTCCAAAATATCAGTTCATCCATTGAAGATCAAAATATCTAAAACTATGAGCTCTAATAAACCTTTTCCTTTTATAAGCTATTTCTCTCAAGTATTTGAGAGTATTTCCTTCATTACAATGAAGGAAAACACAGCCATGTATAAGCATATAAAAATAGGAGCCAAGAAATACAGCTACACAGTTTCAATGCTTGTCTCTGGCCTTGCCCACCCTTCATACCCATACCATATGCTACAACTAGATTCACCTGCCTTGACACCACTGACTTTCCTGTTTAAAGTCAGGAACAACCTAAAATAGGAGCCCTATTGTTTTCTCAACACCAGCCACATACAGCAAAAAAAAACCTATAAATTATATACTGTAATATCAAAATATCATGATCATATCAACGCTATTCTCTCATGTCTTTAGGTATTGATGTGCTGTCAGACACATGATTTCTATAATTCTTTTGCTTGAAATGTTGAAATGTGTGGTAGATCATTCAAAAACTTCCCTTGCTTTCCATGAAATGACAGGTTCACTTCCTACGTTTATTTTGCTAATAAACTGTAACTGATTTATTGTTACTATTAAATCACTATTGAAATTTTTAAAAGAAAATTCCTTAAACAGATACTCAGCTCCAGGATAAAATCCACATTCTTTGAAATAGCATTCAGGGTTAACCTTAATGTGCTGCAAAGGCCTTCTCTGCAGATGCGCTAGATCCCAGAATTCCTGTCACGGTGAACGGCAGAGTAACGGGAGAAACGGGCTATCAGGGCTGGAGAGGGGCTCAGTGCTTAAGAGCTCTTATTGCACCTACAGAGGACCTGAGATCAGTTCCCAGCATTCATGCACTCACAACAGCCTGTAACTCCAACTCCAGGGACTAGACGCCTTCTGCTGGCCTCCTGAGGCACTGCACTTATGTGGTGCACATAAAGATAAGCAGGCGAGAGTGGGTACACATGTATACATGTATACACACACACACACTAATTAGGTAAATCTTTAAAAAAAACACAAATGAAGTCTCAGGTGACTATGTCACATCCTCCTGCTACACCTGTAGTACCAACTAATAAATATTTTTATATTAAAATGCTCCATATATATCCATGTAAGAAGAAAACCCCCTTCTAGTTCTTTTTTTAAGATTTTCTTTTATTTTATGTGTATGCTTATATGTACACATGTGCACCATGTATACCTGGTAGCCTCAAAGACTTGAAGAGGACATTAGATCCCCTGGAACTGGAGCCACCATGTGGTTGCTGAGAATTGAGCCGAGGTCCTCTACAAGAACAAGAGCTTTTAACTGATGAGCCAAATTCCCAGCCCCCCTTTCAATTCGTTTTAACATTAAATGTAAGTCAACAAATGAACTCTGTGCTTACAGCAAGTCATGTGAATGTTGACAGTCCAGAAAGCCTCTTGCACCCTCTCCTTTTATTCTGCCAATTGTCACATTAATGGAAAACCTCGGGACACCAGCTCCCTAGTTCCCCCTGGTCACAGCTCATAGTCATCCTCATCTCTGATGCAAGGACAGAGGATTTCCAGCACCTGTCTCTTGCTCACCCTCTCTGCCCATCCAAGAAGTCCCTTGACAGGTGGGAAATAGAATGTCCTATCAGACAACAGACCTCAAAGTCTGAACACTTTCCCGCCATGAGTCACACCCTGCTAGAGTATACTGATGTAACCAAATCACTGACAAGTCACAACTTAGAGAGAAGGGGTTTATTCTGGCCCACAGTTTAAGAGTCTAGTTTGTTATGTCAGAGAAGACATGGTGGCTGGGACTTGAGGCAGCTGGCCGCATTGCATCTGAAGTCAGGAAGCAGAGAGAGATGGATGCTGGTGCTCAGCTTGTTCTCTTATCTGTGTTCAGCCCAGGATCCCAACCCATGGAATGGCACCACCAACATCCATGGTGGGTCTTCTCACCTCAGCTAAGCATCTCTAGGAACAACCTCATAGACACACTTATAAATGTGTTTCCACGGTAATTCTTAACAGTTGAGTTAATGATGAAGATGAATCATTGCTTTGCTTGACACTGCCAGTTCTCTTCCTGTATCTATATTCCAAGACCCATGAAGACAAGGAGTGTTTGCCCAATGCCACTAACACACTGGAGGGATTGCTGCTGATGGACAAGTGATGTTTGTCCATAATGGACAGAATGCTGCCCATTATGCTTCAAGTCAACTTTCAAGAGAGAAAAAAGATAAATCAAGCAGAGGGGAAGGTAACTACAAACCACGTCCCATTGGCATCTATAGATCGAGTAATACATAAATAATACAATGAATTTATAGATAGCATGATGGGCAAGGGAAAAACATTAAACTATAGGGTGAAAGGATAAAAGAAAATATCTATTAAAGTCATACACTCCTCTTTGGATATTAAGATTTTAAGAAAAATAGTCATAGGCTGGAGAAATGGTTCAATCAGTAATGTGTTGCCTTCCAAGAATGAGGACCTGAATTCAATTCCCAGAACCCATATTTTAAACCATGCTTGTAATCCAAGTACTGGTGAAAATGGAGACAGGTAGATTCCTGGGTGTCCCAAAACAGCCAGCCTAGCCTACTTGGCCAGATCCACGCTAGTGAGACACCCTGTCTCAGAAGCCATGTGGAATATGGCACAATGATGTGCTGCTTTAACTCCAGGACTGACGAGAAGCCAGCTAGAGCTTCTAAAGCTCGCCTGGTCTACATAGTGAGTTCCAGGCTATTCAAGGACTACATAGTGAGACTGTCTCAAAAAACAAAACTAAAACAAACAACAACAAAAGGTGGCCAGTACCGGAGGAACAACACTCCGGGTTGTCCTCAGACCTCTAAATAAGCATGCGCCCATGAGCACAATCACATAAACAAGCACAAACAGGAACGTACACACACATGAAAGAGACAGAGAGAGACACAGAGAACACCTAATAAAATACAAAGGTAGAGAAAACCAGTGTAATGATGAAAAATTATTAGGACAAATTCCTTGGGAAACAGCATAATGAAATTGGCTGAAGGAAATAACCTTGAAAATAAAACATTATTAAAAAAAAAAGTCTGAGCTCTTGCCTAATACTACATAGAAGACAAAAATTAAGTTTTGCCAAAACACTAAAAGAAACCATTCATTGCTGGTAATTCGGTGCCTCACTTGGGTTTAAACATTCACGAGAGGCATCTGTACCCCTAGTGGATATCTTCAAACATTTTCCTTGGAAAATACTTCTCTCCTAAGCTAAATGTTACATAAACATTCCTGATTCTCACGGATTCCTTTTGTCATCTGAGTAACAGACATTAATAATTAAATCTGGTACGAAGGTCCTCTCTGTACCCATAGTCCAAGCCATAAATGTCCCATTTGCTGAGCCTAGTTTGAAATTAATTAATCATACTAGATATAAACAATGTTAAAAATCATTAAATTTGTAAAGAAATGAGTTTATGTATCAGGACACACACAAAATAATAATCTTTCTAAAATCATGCCCTCAAACCTCTGTGGCTGCTCTGGAGTGGTAGCCTCCATGGGTACCTACACTTGTATACACATACATATACAGAGACACACATACACAAACATAATTTAAAGAAAAAAATATGAGATGAGGGTCACCATCTCATCACCACTGGCCCAGCCAGACCCAGGTGACAACATCACTGAGACAAGCTGCAGCACACAGCTCAGAGGGGCTCTGACCTGGAATACTCTTGTCAGTTTTTCTTCTTCTTGCTGTAACTGAGAACCTCACAAGAAGCAGCTTAAAGGAGGGGCTTTACACCAGCTCATGGTCTAAGAATAAAGTCTATCGCCGTCAGGAAGGCATGGCATGGGGGAGTTTGCTTTCTTCTGAGTGGCTCAGAAACCAAAGAAAGCATAATATTAGTGCTCAGCTGGCATGCAAGGGTAGCACAGCCTATGGGATGGTGCCACCTCCACTGATCATGGGTCTTCCCTCAGTTAAATCTCACTAGAAATACTCCCAGACACACCCCGAAGTGTGTCTCCTAGGAGATTCCAAATCCAATTAAGTGGCCATCCAAGAAAGACTTTCACAAACACCTTCATTGACATTCTCCTCCAGACAAACTTAGAATAATAGGCTTTAGTTTCATTTTTAAAAATTATAGATTTAGGGGCTGAAGAGATGGCTGAGTGGTTAAGAGCATGTACTCTTCTTCCAGCGGACAGAAGTTATATTCTCAGCTGCCATATAAATTGGCTCACAACTACCTATAACTCCAGCTCAAAGGGATCTGACACCCCCAGCCTCCATGGGTACCTACACTTGTATACACATACATATACAGAGACACACATACACACACATAATTTAAAGAAAAAATATATCTTTGAAATAGAGATTATTCTGTCCTAAGGAGTCATTTTCCAATCCATTGTCAAACTTCTCTTGTTTATATAACCTTTCTTATAGAAAAAGCAACTTCCTCTAGAACCACTATCATTATATCAAACATGACACAATCCAGAACATTTTGCTCTATATGACATCTCTGTAGAATGCAGGAATTTTTCTTAACTCACTCACCTAAGTGCAGTATGAAACAAAATGTTAGTTAAAGGCCATGATATAGGGAAAGCTAGACAGCAGCCAGAAGTCCATTTTGTACCTAAAACTTCAAAGAGTACAGTTAAAGAAACCAAGCAATGCTCAAAGTGAACATGAATTATGGGAACAAGAATGCATTTACATATTTACTCAGATTATGATAGAGTAATGTGGTAGTTTGAATGTAATTGGCCCCCACAAGTTCACAGGAAGTGGTACTATTAGGAGGTGTGACTTTTTGGAGTAGGTGTGACCTTGTTAGAGGAAGTGTGTTACTGTGCAGGTGGACTCTGAGGTCTCCTTGGCTCAAGCTTAGCTCAGCATGACCCTCAGACTACTTCCTGTTCCCTGAGGGTCAAAATGTTGGAATTTCGCAGCCCTTTCCCCAGCACCAAGTCTGCCTGCACACTGCATGTTCCACCATTATGATAATGGACTGAACCTCAGAAAATGTAAGTCACCCCAATTAAATGTTTTCCTTTATAAGAGTTGTGATGATCATGGTGTGTCTTCACAGCAATAGAAACCCTAAAACAAGTAAGGTCCTTCCCTTTAAAAATTCCAATACAAAAAGCCAGAATGAGCATAGTAACAAGAAAACACACAGGGTGGAGGGAAGAGATTAACAAACTGGAAGTCTTCTTTAATCCCCAAGAGGAAACAAACCTGCTAGGAATGGCACTGTATATCTATAATTCTAGCACTTGGGAGGCTGAAGCAGGAGGATTGCCGTAAGTTTAAGACCAGTATCGGAGACCACAGAGAGTATCAGGCCAGCTAGGGCTATACAGCAAGATCTTGTCTCAAAACAGAATTAAAGTAAGAGTCTTTAATTCTGAATTTGAATTTGAAGAGGAGGAAGAAAAGGATGGAAGGGTGGGAGAGAGGAGGGAGAGAGAAAGGGAGAGAGGGAGACTTGGGGGGTAGGAAAGAGAAGAAGGAAAAAGATCAGAAGAGAGAGAAACAACACATACATGCATACAACAGTGGAAATGGAAAAGTCACCCAACGCAATCCTATCCATCAGATGTTTCAACAGCACATATAAATGTAACAGCTTCGACTATTCAACAGCCATAATAAAGATGTGTGACCTGCAAAACAAATAGTTTTACAAAGAGTAAACTTCACCCATTGACAAGTGAGGCCCAGCTAATAGCCCAGTCTCTGCAGCCATAATGGTTTATGGTAACCACCATACTGCATAAGCTGATTTCCAAGAAATGTTTTCAAAAGATAAGGAGGGGAGTGGACTACAGCTCAGTAATAGATAAAGTATTTCACACATGAATTCTGACCCCAGAACACCCTCAGAAGTTCATTCTCTGAGGAGAATGACCCCAGAAAGAACATCAGTGCTGTTGGCTGAGATTGACACAACAAGAAAGAGAAGAAACTCAAAAAGAGATAACTAGTCAAAAATATTCAAGTTTTGGAGACATGGGTCCATGATTTCATGGATCTTGACTTCAGTCATGAGCTCACTATACAGTACGACTGGTGATACCACAAGCTCCGTAGACCACAGTGCAGTGTGCACTTATCCTCACTGTCGAGGAAAAACAAGGTGCAGACATGGCCACAGGTTGCTTGGTTTGTATTTTAGGTCCAGCAAAAGGAAACAATGAAAAAGGGTTCTGTGCACAGGATGTATACAGAGGAGGTCAGGAAGATTTTCCACAATGAGCTGCTTCTAGGTTTGTGGAAGACTCAGCATAAATCCAAGTCATCCAAATTGATAATCAGGGTTACTTCGATTCTTTGTCAAGGTCTTGGTGAAATTTCCACTGTGAATAGAGACCAGAATGTACCAGAATTCATATAAAAATGCAAAGGAACTAGAATGGCATAGCGATTTTGAAAAAGAGGAATCAGAAATTAGGACTCAAATTGATGTCCAGACCCATACAGCATACTGGTGGACACCTGACATCCAGAAACGGCCCCCACAAGTAAGCCAAACAATTTCTTTAAGTACAAATGCAACCCAATAGAAGAATGACAGACTTTTCAACAAATGCTGCCGGAGCAACTAGAGATCAGTTAGCTAAATAAATAAGTCGTCAACCCAAGCAGCACACCTGCATAAAAGTCAACCCAGAGTGGGTCACAGACTTTAATGTGAAGCTTAACACTACAAAACCTTTAGAAGAAAACAAAGGAGAGAAGATTCAGGGCCAGGGGCTTGAGGAAGACGTCCTAGACATGTGGCGAAAAGCACAATCCTCAAAAGAAATGTATTAGTTGACAGTATTTTACCAAATCAAGAACTTTGATTCTACAAAAATGCCCACCAAGAGGGAACAGAAGATGAACTATGAGCTGACAAGACTCATCTGAAACTGATAAAGAACTCTCAAAACAACAGCATGGGCCAGAGAGATGGCTCAGCAATTAAAAGGTCAGACTATTCTTGCAAAGGCCTTGAATACAGTTCCCCAGAACCCATGTCAGGTGGTTCATAACCACCTATTATTCCAGTTCCAGGGAATCTGACATCCCCTCTGGCTCCCATCAGCCCCTATAAACAAATATTATGCATAATTGTTTTTAATCAACAGGAAAGAAAAAGAAGGGAAGAAGGAAGGGAGGGAAAGATTTTAAAGCCAGCAAAAGACATTGCACATTCGGCAATAAGCACACAAAAACATGCAAACATGTTCAATATCACCAACCAGTAGATGAATGCAAATAAACAACACGACAAGGTGCCACTGTACATCCAGTAACACAGCTAAACTTTTAAAATCGTGACACTCCCAAAAGCTGGCAACGATGTAAACAAATTGCATATGCCACACAAGGTTGGTCACCATGTTTAATAGACAGATACTCTACAAACTGACTTAGCAAATGTACTTTTGAAAAAAACCTAGAAGTATACTTATGAAATAACCTACCAAACATTCCCCAAAGCATTTATCTTAGAGAAATACAAATCATTCCCAGTACTGGAGACATACCTCAGTTGGTAAAGTCCTTGCTTGGTAAAGACCTGAGTTCAATCCCTAGAACTTATGTAAAAATGCAGGTTACTGTTATGGAATATTACTTCAACTAGGCAAAGATGTGTTACATTTGTTTATGCTGCACTTGTTTAACTATGCAAAGGTTATTACATTTGTTTATGCTGCATTTGTTTAACTAAGTAAAGATGTGTTGCATTTGTTTAATGCTGCATTTGTTTAACTATAAAGGTTGTTACATTTGTTTATGCTGCATTTGTTTAACCAAGTAAAGATGTATTGTATTTGTTTATGCTGCATTTGTTTAACTATGTAAAGGTTGTTACATTTGTTTATGCTGCATTTTTTTAACTAAGTAAAGATGTGTTGCATTTGTTTATGCTGCATTTGTTTAACTATAAAGGTTGTTACATTTGTTTATGCTGCATTTGTTTAACTAAGTAAAGATGTGTTGCATTTGTTTATGCTGCACTTGTTTAACTATGTAAAGTTGTGCTGCTGTTTCACCTTGCCTGCCTAAGGATAATAAAAAAAAAAACTGAATGGCCAATAGTTAGGCAGTATGAGGAAAGGCAGAGAGAGTAAGTAGGAGGAAGATAGAGAGAATGAGAGGAGGGAGAAAGAGAGGGAGACGCCCAGAGCCAGGCAGCCAGGCAGGCAACTGCCAGACAGACAGATAGATATGGAGTAGGACATACAGAGTGAAAGAAAGGTAAAATGCCCTGAGGAAAGCATAGATGAAGAGAAACAGGTTAAAATAAGTTATAAGAACTTGTGGAACAAACCTAAGATACGGACAAGCATTCATAACTTACAATAAGTCTCCATGTCATGAGAGGCTGGCAGTCTGAGAAAGCCTACTACAGGTCACAATGTGGTGCACATTAGTAATATTGTAATTATACTTGAAATTCAAGCACTAAGGAGGCAGAGAAAGGAGGTTCTCTGGGCCTCACTGGCCTGGCCAGTCAGCCTAGCATATTAGGTGAACACCAGGCTAGTGAGAGACCCTCAAACACAAGGTAGACAGAGCCTGGAAATAACATGCAAGGTTGACCTCTAGCATCCACAAACAAATGCATGTATGACTGCACACACATACATGCACCCACTTGCATAAACACACTAAGACAAAAGTGGTTAAAAGGAAGCATGCAGGACAGGTGGGTTGACCCTCAATAGTTAGCATCCAGTGGAGGACTTGGCTTCTTGGTTATGATGAAGCTGGTACTGAGAACACCTTCCCACAGTGTTCTGAGTACAACCATAAAACTAGATGAAACAGAAGATTATTGGAAGATATTGGGAACTGACTGCATCACAGGACAGAATGTTCCTCTTACACAGAATGTCTCCCCACAGAGTGGAGAAATACAGCAACATCATAGCGCCTGAGATGCTCACATTCACAGGAAGAGTCTGATGGGACCCAGGTATTTTTATGAGACTCATTTATTTTTGTTTGATCAGCATTAGCCTGCACATATGCATGTGTAACATGTGCATGCAATGCCCTCAGAGGCCAGAATCCCCTGGAACTGGACAGACCATTTCCAGTCACCCAGTGGGTGCTGGGAACTGAACCTGGGTCTTCTATAAAAACAAGAGCTCTTCACCACTAAGCCACCTCTCCAGCCCAGGTATTAACATAGGACCTAGAAGGAGGCTTGCCTTTGAGGAAATTAGTCTTGACACGGGAGAGAAGTAACATTAAAACACATGATGCTGACATCACAAAGAGAGAGGGAGGCTAAATGCTGTCCAGAAAAATATAAAATTGCTACTTACAGTGGGTATGAGTAAGTTAAGGGTACATACAATCACTTCTGGTGCAAACACTGAAACAGCAGTAGAAAAATACATGCCTTACAAGCAAAGGAAAATACGTGATTAATTTCAAAGAAAGCAAAATGAAAAAGCAAACAAGTGCACACTCTCAGTCTACTCAGGATACTGTAATAAACGCCACAGCCCAGGGGGCTTACAAACAACAGGAGTCTACTGCTCCCTGTTCAGGAAGCAGGTAGTCTAGGACTGGGTGCAACCTAGCACGGTTATGGTCAGAGTCCCAGGGTGAACTGTAGACAGTGGCCCTTTCAGTAACATGCTCACACAGCAGTTAGAAAGTGAGCAGCAGAGTTCTCTGGGATCTCTATCAAGAGGGCTAAGC
Source organism: Ondatra zibethicus (assembly GCA_004026605.1). Lineage (NCBI taxonomy): Eukaryota > Metazoa > Chordata > Mammalia > Rodentia > Cricetidae > Ondatra > Ondatra zibethicus. The sequence goes on along the minus strand of PVIU01012123.1, from coordinate 46,656 downwards.
CCATTTATAAGGACTCCACCCTCATGGCCAACTCATCTACCAGAGGCCCTACTGTCTGACCCTGACACTATGGGGTCTGGATTCTGATAAATGAGTGTGAGGAAAACACATTCATTCAGTCCTCTGTTTTAACCCAGCATGCAGTGAGATAACAGGCTTAAAACCACAGTTTTTAAGCTACATATGCACAGAACAAGATTCTCAACATCAAACAGAGACAACAACAACAGAGAACTTCCTGGGAAAGCACAGGTAATATCAAACAAACGAACCAACACTTTGTCCTGCAACTGGGGAAAAGTATCAAAAATCTATTACCATATCTTCTAGTTAGCACTTCCCGAAGCCACGGGAAACGTTATGATGCCAGAATAAAACAAGGAAACTGAGGAGCAAGCTTAAGCAGACACTGTGGGACCAGCACTGGAGTCATGAGCAGTCACTGAGCCCAGTTTGATAGAAATAACACTTGCACTCACATCAATAAACATCAAGGGTGTCAGTATAAATGTGCCCACCAAAATGTGCAAAACCTCTCAGGAAAAAAAAATGTATAGTGCTGAGAGAAATGTAAAGACATCTCATTATAAAAAGGACACCCTACATTCACAGCTGGTTTGGTGATGTGATAGGAATAGCCCCATATCATATCTTTGAATGCTTGGCCCATAGGAAGTGGCACTATGAGGAGATGTGGCCTTATTGGAGGAAGTGTCACTCTGGGGGCAGGCTTGGAGGTCTTACATGCTCAAGCTATGCCCACTGTGGCTCACAGTCTCCTTCTGCTGCCTGTGGATCAAGTTGTAGAACTCTCAGCTGCTTCTCTAGCACCATGGCTGCCTGTGTGCCGCCATGTTTCCCACCATGATGACAATGGACTAAACCTCTGAATCTGTAAGCCAGCCCCAATTAAATGTTTTCCTTTATAAGAGCTGTCATGCTCATGGTATCTCTTCACAGCAATAAAACCCTAACGCAGAAAGAGGTTGGTACCAGGACTGGGTTATTACTGTGCTGGGCTGGCCCATGCTATTGTTTGGTGGAATCTAAACCTTGGCACATGGATTAGAAAAACAGTTGACTGCTTTAAAAGTGCTGCTTAATGAGCTATCCTAGCAGGAACATGAAAGACAGTGGTGCTAAGAATGATTTGAACTGTGCAGGCCTGGCTCAAGAGGTTTCAGAGGAGAAGAATGTTAATATGTGGCCTGGAGACGGTTTTTGTGATATTTGGGGGAAGGATGAAGCTGTTTTTCAGCCATGTCTGAAGAGTCTGCCTGAGGCTAAAGTGAAGAAATTTGGATTAATTCTACCAGCAGAGGAAATCTCAAAACAGCCTAGTATTGACTCTGCATGTGGTTATTAGTGTTAACTCCCATGAAGATCTAGAACGAAAAGGAGCAAGCTGAGCAAGTGAAAATACAAAATGTATAGACTGAGGGGAAAGGGGGTACCAGGAAGAGGAATAGAGCAAAATCTTGTGTTCAAGGAGATACATAGGTTAAAGAAAAGCCTGGTGTTAAGTGGAGTAAAGGGAGCGGTGACCTCAGGATATGATCCTACCCAGCTAAGCTTCCAACTTGTAAAAAGGAATAAAGAAAAACTTAAAGCTAGATGTAGTGGTGTGTACCTTTAAGCCCAGCACCCCAGAGGCAGCCACAGGAGGATCTCTGAGTTCAAGGCCAGCCGGGTCTACAGTGTGAGTTCAGGGACATCCAAGCTTAGACAATGAATGAAAGAAACTATCAAAAATAGAAAGCTGGTGAGCATGTAATTGAACAAGGGGGCCTGTTCCAGCATCAGCAAGCAGCAGAACTTGGCAGCTCCAGCCACGTGCTCTTGGCTTTAGTCAAGGACAGAAGAAGAGGATATGGACTCTTCCTCCACAACTAAGGAAATGCTGAGGGCAGGCATGTATCAGGGTGTCCCTGAATGGAGGTCTGGAGAGACTATTGCATGGAGCTGTGAAGGCAAGGTCTGGATTGCCTTGGAGACCCCAAAATGTTGGAGATATCAGAGCTGTAGGAAAACTGCCAAGAAGAACTGCTAACAGGGAATGGAACCAGCCCAAGAGAAAAAAATATATAGCAGTCAACAGAGCCGAATGGAGTTGGAGATCTGAAGAGCTTTGACATCAGATATGGAGATGCAGAGTTTGGAGTTTGCCTAGGTGGTTTTTGGTCTTTCTTTGGTCCAGCATTTCCTCACTGTTCTCTCTTCCGTATAGTTTGTAATGCTAATGTTTATCCTGTGCCACTATATGTTGGAAATATGTGTTCTGCTTTTTTTGTTTTGATTTTATAAGGAATTTCAATAAAGAAATTGCCATGAGTCTCAGAAGAAACTTTGAACTTTGGACTTTCAAATGTTGTTGAGACTGTGATAGACAATAGGGACTTTTGAAGTTGGACGGAATGCATTCTTGCATTATGGTATGGCTACAGACTTATGGAGGCCAGGGAGTGAAATGCGGTGGTTTGAAAGGAATGACCCTCATAGATTCATGTGTTTGGATGCTTGGCCCATAGGGAATGGCAATATTAGGAGGTATGGCCTTGTTGGAGGAAGTGTCACTCTGGGGGCAGGCTTGGAGGTCTTACATGCTCAAGCCATGCCCAGTGTGGCTCACAGTCTCCTTCTGCTGCCTGTGGATCAAGTTGTAGAACTCTCAGCTGCTTCTCTAGCACCATGGCTGCCTGTGTGCCGCCATGTTTCCCACCACGATGACAATGGACTAAACCTCTGAATCTGTAAGCCAGCCCCAATTAAATGATTTCCTTATAACAGTTGCCAATGTCATGGTATCTCTTCACAGCAACAGAACCCTCACTAAGATGGCTGGCTGGCAAGACTGAATACTGTATGGAAGACATTTCTTTCTGATTGATTTCTATTGACACTATTTTATTACAAAACACTAGCAGGGTCTTTGTGGGTATTTATAAGCTAATTCCAAATTTTGAACTGAAATGAAAGGAGCCAAGAATATCGAACTCATTCTTGCAGAAAAACAAGAAATTTTCCGTGAACACCAACACTGAACAAAGCAGCATCAAATGAAACAGCATTTAAAAGTTGCCGCATCTGGAGCAAGAAAAGTCAAACAAACCAATGAGAGAGAACACAGACTCCAGCAACAGACGCCACCTGTTTCCTACATGCTACTGCTGCAGCACCAGAGGAAGCAGTCTATAGTAACCAGGACCAGCTCATCTAGACAAACTGGCTCATCGCTGGGAACAAAGATAGGGATTGATACCAAATCAGACTATGAACAGAAAAACAATAAAGGCTTTGGGAGATGAAATGAGACAGTAGCCTTTGAGTGGGCAAAGAATAAAAAAGAGGGCATGGACCAGCAAGATGGCTCAAGGGTAAAGAGGCTTGCTGACAAGCCTAATGAACTAAATTCAGTCCCCAGGATCCATATGATGGGAGGAGAGAACTGTTCATTGAACTTCACACATACACTGTGGCACAAGTTTACCACACACACACACACACACACACACACACACACACACACACACACAAAACTAAATAAATCTAAAATGAGAGTGGGAATGGAGGAGATAATGGATGAGACGTTACTGCTCATCACTATCAAAGGACCAGGAAGAGAGCAAGGCTGCTGGAGAAGAGCAGAGCAGCCACATGTGAGCAGAGGCTGCCACACATGCTTTAAACTCCTAATAAACTGAGAAGAAAAAGAACCTTATCTTAAAGGTAGGCTCGGGCTTGAAGGAGTGTTTCACAGGAGAACACTTCCAAATCGCTGGTAGAGTATAAAAATGTGCAAACAAATATCGTATTGAGCTGCCTCTAACACATCCATTATGACTACAATTTTATATATTTTTAATTAATTCTCTGAGAATTTCATACATTGTATTTTGACCAAATTCACCATCTCTCCCAATGCCTTCAAGATCCATAACCCATTTTTTATCCATCCAACTTCCTATCCTCATTTTTTTAACCCACTGAGTCCAATTAGCGCTAGTTATATTCTCTTGAGTATATGGTCATCTGATGGAAAGGGTATTTGACCTACCAGGACCATGCCCTTATAGAAATCTAACTCTCCCTCTCCTGACAATAAAACTCAGTATGAGTGGGACTTGGGGACACCTCTTCCCCGTACCTGGGCTTTTGCCTTGCCTGGGCTAGCACAGGTCTTACACGTACTGTCACAACTGCTGTGAGCTCATATGTGCAAACTGCCCTGCTGTGCCTGAAACTCTGCTGTAAGAGCCAGAGGTGGCAGATGGCTGCTACAAGGAAACTTTGGGAAACGCACACATAGGTAAATGCCAACCCCTTCTTTTACCAGAATGGACTTTGCTGGAGTTACTTTTCCTCCCTCCCATGCTACAACCAAACAACTGACAGAAAAGCAACTCCTAGGAGGTCCATTTTGGCTCGCTGTTTTGGGAGCTATAGTTTATCATGGCAGGAGAGGTAGTATTCAGCTCTGTGAAAAAGTGACACGTAGAAGCTCCTGGAACTAACTAGGGGAGAGATAGTGAAGGAAGCAGAGCCACCATGCTTCAACCATTCCCTTCTTCCAGTGTGGCCCTACTTCCTAGGGATTCCATAACCTCTAAAACATCACCAGCAGCCAGGACCAAGTGTTCAAACATGTAAGCCTGGGAAACACATTTCACACTCAGATCATAACTCACTCATATCGATAGTTCAGGTGTGCTTTCAAATCTCTAAATACATATTTAATATATTTGAGAATATTCATTATGGTTTTAATCATATTAGTAAAAAAAATAGTAAGCCTACATAGGCACCCCAATGTCTGTCACTAGAATGGACCCACAAATGATGGCATAGAGAACTAGCCAATGATGAGCCACAGCATGACTGTGTCTCACAGGTGTGATGTTAAGCCATAGAAACCACACAGAAAGTGGATGTACAGTATTACTGTGCTCACATGAAACACAAAAATAACCTAGAACAGATCCATGTTTCCAGAAGACATCCCAGTGGTAACCTTGGGACTCTATAAAGTTAAGGTGTGGTCCTAGGAGCTGGTAACTCATGTTCTAATCTGGATGAAAACAACTCAAAACCGTACACATAAAATTCATATATGTTAGCATAAGATGTCACTGGGTTATAGTTACAACACTGTTCCTGGAGAGATGTGGACCAAGATAGGAAACCAAGCACAGAACAAAATCATGATATTGAAGTTCAACTTGATAAACCCAAGAGTTTATTGGATTACTTACAGGAGCATGGAAAACCCAAAGGCAGGTGTACCATCAAAAGCCCATCCCGGTGCGGGTGAGAACTCACAAAAGCTGGGACCCTAGAGCACACTCACAACCTGCAGGCAGCTCAGCAGATCGAGTGTTTCCTACCCTAAGAGCCCTACTGCTTATATAACCTCGGGGAGGGAGGGACCTTGTAAAGACTTCCGGAAATTTGTGAGTTATCTATCTCTGAGTCCTGAAGCGCCTCCCTCCAGGACGGAATGTTTCAGTTCACAGGTAATTGCTACACAACACTCATATTACATTTCAATCAATGCTTTATTTTCTTCTTCGGAGGGCTTTCATAGGAACAAAACAATCTATTAAAGGCATAAAATAAATCTTGGAAATTATTTCTTGTGAGAAAGGATAATATCTAATACATTCCATTACAACCACAGAATCCAGTATATATAGCATGTATTTGAACAGTCATTTGAAAATTCATATTTTGGGGCCAGAGAAATGGCTCAGCAGTTAAGAGCACTGGCTGCTCTTGCAGATGTCCCAAGTTCAGTTCTCACTATCCACATGGGCTCACAACTCTCTTCAATTCCAATTCCAGGGAATCCAATTCCTTCCTCTGCTTTCCATAGGCTCCTCTGTGCATGTGTGCACATAAACATACTCAAGCACATACACCTTAAATATTTTTAAATCTGCTGTTTGTGTGTATGAAATTCTCAAAGAGTAAATTAAAAGTATTACAATTAGTTGGGCATGGTGGCACGGGCCTTTAATCTCAGTACTCTGTGAAGCAAAGACAGGTGGATCTCTATGAGTTGAAGGCCAGCCTGGTCTACATAATGAGACCCCATCTCAAAACACACACACACACACACACACACACACACATACATATGAATAAATTGGATCTAGGAACATATGCCTGTAATCCCTATACTCGAGGGCCTTAGGCAGGAGAGTCACTAACTAGTTCAAGGGTAGCCTGAGCTACATAGTGAGTAGACCAACCTGGGTTATAGCAATACCTTCTCAAAGAGAAAAAAAGGCAAGGAGAGAAAAAGGAAGAGAGAGGGAGGAGTGGAGTCATGAAAATAATGAATTTGAATAGAGATTATATTTCTAAACATAAAAACATAAAAAGTTTCAGCCAGAATTTTATTGATCTCATTAATTTTTCTCTTGGCTAAAAATGAAAACTGCACTAGAATATTATATAGAGGTGCGGGGCTGATTTGGCATGGACCTTAATGGAAATCTTACTCAGAGACTCATGGCTTATAGCACCAGATACTTTTCAGTTTAAAGTCTTACTAACTAGGAGGAAGCTGTTTCGAAATCTACATGAAGACAGAAGCATTAGGATATACCAATAGCAGTCTGACCACACCTGACATTCCATAGACAGTGAACATACCTTTGCAAGTGGAACAACATGGCATCCATATCCTAATTTCCCTCAGTGGCTGTGATAAAACACCCAGACCAAAAGCAACTTAGGTAAAAAGAATGTATTTCAGTGTAGAGCTCCAGGTTAGCCCATCATTGAAGGAAATCAAGGCAGGAACTTGGAGACAGGCCTGTTTGCCAATCCACATAGCACTACCCACCACCAAAGACGTTGGCAGGAACCACAAAGGATGCTGACTGCAGGCACACAGGCAGGTTTAGGCTCAGTTAACTTTCTCATACAACCCAAGACCACCTGCTGGGAGAATATCGCTGACCACAGTGGCCTGAACCTTCCTACACCAGTTAATAGTCAAGACAATCCCCCACAGACATACCCACAGGGCAATCTGATCTAGGCAATCCCATGATTCAGGATTTTCTCTCAGATGATTCTACTTTGTATCAAGCTGACATTTAAAACTAGCCAGCACACCATAGAAACATGGTCTTACTTAGCCATACAGATCAACACTAGACAGTGAAAACATTAGCCCGAGAGGTCATCAATCCTGTGTTCACAGCATGTGCAAAAACTGGAACAATCACAAAACTAATCATGAAAGCCAATAGAAATTAATGTCCCAAACTTAGCAATTAGCACCCAAATAAAAACCACAGGCACAGCCTATAATTTATCCTCACTTAGCTTTTCCTCATGTCAGCCCCATGACTAAATATTATAATCTCAATGTATTCCAGTCCACAGCATAGAGGGATCTTATCAAAAACACTTCAGCAATAATTTTCCCTGCCCATAAAAAGAGACTGAATTTATCCAGCCTAAAAATAGAGCATATTTCCACAATATCAGGGCCCTTCTTGGAAGCTATGCTGCTCAGGTATGCAAAGTTCTTGACTCCTGGCAGTAAGAACAGCAAGCAGAAGAGGGTACCATCATTCATCTCTCTGATGCAAAGATTTGTGAGCTCTTCTTGATTTCCTTTCCAGATTCTGTTTGGGTCAGACTTTACTAGGCTCCATTATTCAGGCTCCAGGCGGTCCATTGTCACTGTTATCAGGAAGATTTAACATCCATTTCTGCACCCTCCTGAGTCCTCACATGTTCTTAGGCAGTCACTGTGTACCAAACTGCCAGGAACAGAGGGGAGAAAGCGATGTTCACTTGCTAAGCAGTCCATCCTTACAATGCAACTGCATGGCGTGTGACGGAGGGAATCACGGATGCCATTCTCAAGTGACACTCAAGTCCTTGTCTGAGGCCTCCAAAGCAGTATGAGCATGTATACACGTAGGGACCAGAGGTCAACACCAATTATCCTTCTCAGTTACTTTCCTTATTGGTTTTGATTCAGGGTATCTCACTGACTCTGGATTGGCTAAATTGGCTGGCCAGCAAGACCAGGAACCCCGTCTCCATCTTCCCAGCACTAGGATTACAGGTGCATGCTCCTGCACCCAGCTTTCCCACATGGGTTCTAAGAAAGCAGACTCTGGTTCTCATATTCGCATAACAAGCACCTCACCAACTGTGCCATTTCCCCAGCCTCTAGAGCATCACTTTGTTTGCTGCAGGATTTGTCATGCTCCTTGTTCCACTAATCATCTGAGATTCTCAAATGACATTCTCTTCTCTAGAAAATGTCCTAGGAGGGATTCAAAGAGGAAACGCATCACAGGAGACATGGCCATGCCTCATCACCCTGCATGAAAACACTGGAAGGCCGCTCTCTCACCATGTATCTGTGCCCAAGTGTTACTATGCACACATTTTCCCCTCATCACCTTCAGCAGGTGAGCAGATGGCAGAGTCTCACTGCAGCTGGCCAGGAAGAGGCAGGTGAGGCCTTTGGTACCATCCCTCCCTTCTCTCCATTTGATTCTCAATCCTCTGTCACCAACTTTTACACGAGAGCAGCTCACGTTCTTCCAAAAGGAGAACTAGGTGGGTGGACTTGGTCAGCCTGAGCTATGGCTCATCTTAAAGGTATTCTGGTACATGGAGGTACAGAACCTCTTGACCTCTGTCTTCTGTCACTGGTTAAAGTTCTTAACAAGATACAGGATGGTGACAGGGGAGATGGCTCCATAGGTAAGACCTTGTGCTATGCAAATATTAGACCCTCCCCATAGGCTTGGGGGACATCAGGAGGAGAGGAAGGAAAATAACATAAGAACCAGAGGATGGGAAAGAATGTTATAAAATGCTGTCTTCCAGACGTGACAAGGTCGCTGCACTCATGAGGTCACAGCAGCTGTGGTTTGCACAGGATCCAAGCCAATCAACATGCCAGCATAGACAGGGATCATGAGGCCAGTCAACACACCAGCATGGATGGGGATTATGAGGCCAGTCAACACACCAGCAAGGACAGGGCTCATGAGGCCAGTGAACACGCCAGCATGGACAGGGATCATGAGGCCAGTCAACACACCAGCATGGACGGGGCTCACGAGGCCAGTCAACACACCAGCATGGACGGGGCTCACGAGGCCAGTCAACACTTCAGCATGGACAGGGCTCACGAGGCCAGTCAACACGCCAGCATGGACGGGGCTCACGAGGCCCCAGCTCTAGTTGAAGAGCTACTGGCAGATGGTGGCTGTTGGGGGAGGCAAGAGCCATATTTCTTCAGAGGTGTAGCTACTGGTACATTACCCAAGGTCAGGTGGGTGGCCCCACCCGAGTCCGGGCAGGTGGCAACATTTCTTTTTAAAAAGGAAAGGAGGACACAAAGAGGGAAGAGAATGAGATGAGGGGACTTAACAGGTGTGAGAAAGGGGAGATGGGCGGATATGACCAAGATACACTGTACATGTCTGAAGTTGTCTAAAAACAAATTTTAAAAATATTAGTTTTTTTTAAAGGTTCTTTAGAAGATACAGGATGGGGGCTAGGAAGATGTGTCAGTGGGTAAGAGTACTTGCTGTGCAAGCATGAAGAACTGGCTTCAAATGCTCACACCTCACATAAAAAGCTGGGCATAGCTACAAAGGCTTGTTACCCCAATAGGGGCAGAGAGAAGTAGATCTTGGGAGCTCACTGGCCAGCTGCTCTAGCTAAATAGTGAGTTTCCAGTTCAGTAAGAGACCCTGTCTTAAGAGAATAAGGCAGAAAGGAACAAAGGAAGACATCTGACATTTTCCTCTCACCTTCACATGTGCACACACAGATGCCTGCAACTATATACATGTGCGTGTGATACACATACACACATACACATAAATACAGGATGGGTAGTTTTTATTGACATGTAGATGTAGTCACAAAACACATACAATACATATACATTCAGGCAAGGTAAGACTTGTTTGTCCCATCTGATATAGCTAGTTAGTAACAGCCAGTCATGTCTTTGATACATGGAGATATAATAGTCACCTCAAATTAAGATTCCCAGGTTGGGAGTATGGCTCAGTAAAGTACCTGACACACAGCATGAGGACTGTGTTCCATTCCCAGAACCCTTGTAAGAATAGGCACGGTGACTCACACTTGTGATCCCAGTATCAGTGGGGCAGAGACAGGCAGATGCCTCTGGCTCCCTGAGAAGTCATTCTAGCGCAATCAATGAGTACCAGGTCCCCCTGAGAGATCCTGCCTCACAAAAAGAAAGTGGACCACTCAAGGAAGAACACTTGAGGTTGACCTCTGGCCTCCACACATATGTACACATACATAAATGTACATCTACACTCACATACACAAATACATGTGTATACTTACACACACACAAAGAGATATAAGAAGATTCCTCTTGGGAAAGTCTGACAGGCACTGATTTGGGGTGGTTATGAAACTCCAAGCCATGTTTTGTCATTAACTGCAGACAATTTTCAAATCACTGATGGTGTTGTAGTTTGAATGTGAAATGCCCCACAGGCCATGCTGGTTCCCACCTGGCGGTACTGTTTGAGAAGGTTATGGAACCTTTAGGAGGTAGAGCCTCCTGGAGGAACTAAATCACTGGAGGCAGGCCTTGATGCTTTATAGTCCAGTGTTGCTTCCTGTTTCTCTGCTTCGTGAGTGTGGATAGGCTGTAGGAACACATATAAGGCATTTCCTTAATTAGTGACTGATACGGGAGGGTCCAGCCCATTGTAGGTGATGCCATCCCTGGGCTGTTGGTCCTGGATTCTATAAGAAAGCAGGCTGAGCAAGTCAGGGAGCAGGCCAGTAAGCAGCATCCCCCATTGTCTCTGTATCAGCTCCTGTCTCCAGGATCCTGCCCTGCTTGAGTTCCTGTCCTGAGTTCTTCAGTGATAAACAGCGATATGGAAGTGTAAGTTGAATAAGCCCTTTTCCCCCACAACTTGCTCATTGGTCATGCTGTCTCATGACAGCAACAGTAATCCGAATGAAGACACTGGCCATGAAGTTTTGCTTCACTTCCCCTCCTGTGCACACTCGTCTCAACACAGGCCCAGCAGCAAAGGGCCCGATGGATCGCAGAGTAAAACCTCCAGAAACTGTAAGCCAAAGCAAACCCTTCCTCTGCATAAATTTATTATATGGGTTATTTGTTACAGTGAAGAAAAGATGACCAGTACAACCCTTTTTTTACACCCTTCTTTTCCCCCTCTTCCTCATGCCCTTTAAGGAAAAAGGCCTTGATGTCATTGCCACAATACCAGCACTATGACTCCACATGCATTAATGCACATGCACACACACTCACATGTAAACACACAAAATCAATTTTGAAAAGTAAAGCAGACAGTCCACTTTTAAACTTTTTGCTCTACATTGGGGCTTTGGCAACAAAGCAAATTAGATCAAGTATCTTAAACAATAGACATTTATGATCTCACAGTGTGAGAAGGCCAAAGCCCACAGCCAGGGTATTAATACAGTTGGTTCCTCCTACAGACAGGAGAGATCTGCCCCAGCTACCTCCCCACCCTACTCCTGGAAGCCTCAGTGATCCTTAGCATGTAGTCACATTACTGAGATCTGCACCGCTGCTTTCCAAGTCCTCCCATCATTCCCCTAAGGTGGGTCCGTCCCTCAGCCCCCTCTCTTGACAGTGCTGTTCATGCGGAAATGGGGCCTACTGCAGAGACCTCGCTTTAACTTGATTGTCTCCGTGAAGACCTTTCTTCTGAATAAGGTCACCTCCTGGATACTGGCGGTGTCAACATGTCTTTCCAGGGGAAAAATTCAGTCCGTGATAACCTTCAGGAGCAACTCAAAACCTACTGGCTCCCCATAAAACCTTCCTCTTGGTTTCAAGTCAACCTCACCCCATTTCTCAAGTCTTCTGAGCTCATCCGTGTCTTCTCCTGTACTTAAAGATAATCAGCTACCTGTCTATTTTCAACAGAGATCACCCACCAGGAAGACAGGAGGAAATACTCAACATGCCCACAAACACCACCCCAATGTAGACCTCAGTTATCCAGCAGCAGCTCAGCACCAGCACGCTCCTCACAGGCTCCTCAGCATTGGTCTCTGGTCTCACAGTCCTAATTTCTCTTATAAATTGCTGCTTCACCCGTCTTCCTAACAGACAAGTCTGACTCATGCCCCTCCCTCCAGAGCGAAGGAAAGAACAAGTGACTCCAGGACCCTTCTTACCTTTCACACATAATTCAAACCCCTGACCTTGGTCTCAAGTCTCCCTGCCCTTTTGTAATTGCCATGGGCCGTGCTACCACTCTATTTCCCAAACTTGCCCCTTTATATTTCCTGCCTATTCCATCAGAGATCTGCCAAGGAGCGAGTGGGCACTCTCATGGGATTAACTGGAAGTCGTCTAATGAAAGGATCACTTGCCAAGGAGTGGGCTGGAAGCAGGGGACAGAATCAAACAGAAGGAACGGGTCATGTAGTGATCAGCAGCAGCCTTCCCGAGCAGCAAGCATGGGATGTTGTGTTTCCAACGCCCACAGACAGAAGTCTGAAGGGCACAGAGCTGAGCAAAACAAGGTGTCCCTGAGGAGGAGGAAACCAAAAAGACACCTCCATACCCCTGTCCTTCTCTCCTCACCGAAACCTACCAAATCCTACCCCTGTAGAGGCACACTGATGATATGCAGGGGTCACTTCTCCAACAAGGTAACCAGATGACTCAAACAAATACAAAATGAACACATGGCCAAGGCTTCACTTCTGTCATGAAGGGACTAGGATGGTGTCATGGCAGCCTGGAGGGAGGACTCAAGAAGCATGCAAACATGTAAGCCCACCAGGCAACCAATGCACTCAGCAAGCATAAGATCACCAGAAGGCAACAGCACATGCTGCAAACACAATCTGCAGTTCCTAGGGTGAGGAAAGAGAGGACCAGCGAGGCCCACAGACTGAGTTTCCAGAATCATTACTGCAACTTCAAGTAGTTTTAAACAACTCAGAGACCAGCGAAAGGCAGAGCCACCATTCCTTCCCATTCATCCATGTCAGTCTTTAGCAAGTTTTCAGACAGAGGGAAGGATAAGGATAGAGGGAAGAATAGGCAGGAAAGAAAGAAGAAGAAAAGGAAAGGGGAGGGAGATTTTGGCATCTGGAAGAACCTAGCTCACCAACATCACTCAGAAATTGCCCTTGAGCAAGTTGTCTCACCCTCTGCAGCTTAATTTCCTAATGTGTAGATTGCAATTAATGTCTTTAGAGACTAAATGAATTGTTCCAGGAATCGAATGAATTATGGCTCTTCTGTCTGAGGTGAATAAAAGGACCCAAAATCTTTGTCATTCCATTTCCCTTCATGATCAAATTGTAGGGTCTGACCAGGATCCCTGAAGTTCCTTCTCAGCCTGACAGTTCTTAACTGTAGATTCCGCCTTCCCCACGAAGTCTCGGAGAGCACACAGGGCATCAGGTCTCTCTCCTCACCAGCCTTTTCTGTTAGACTATCTGTTCCCAATCTCCATTCCTAGTGTTCTTCGAAGTAGAACATTTGATTTCACCTTCTTCTCCACCCCTCCCAACAGAGACAGCACAAACTCTCTGAAGAAGGAGAGATGGCAGACCTATTTGTGTCTAAGCCCTGGGTACCACGTACTACACATGGCAGCCAGTCAGCCAAGTACCACACGCATGATAAACAGTGCCAGCACAGCCATCTCTTCCACTTCACACACCTGCTGTCCTCGTCTGTGGAAGGCAGACTCTAATGGGACAGCTTCTGCAGGCACCCCTGGGTGACTCAGTCCCTCACGACAAGAACAAGAGGTTCACACTCAAAAATGACAGCACTGCTTTAGAGTGTCTCAGACAGGACAGTGGTGGGGCTGAGTGCTCGAGGTTCTCTGAGAATCACCAAAGATTTGATGGCAGCATTCCATTTGTCTATGACTCAACACGAAATACCCTTCGGACATTCTCATGGACCAACAGGACTATGAGCCTGTCATACTGCCCAGGGTGGATTTATCGTTAAAGACGCATGTCAAGAGTATCCTGGACACAGGAAAACAACATTCCCCTCTCTGTTGTTGTCATATTTGATGGGAAATGCAATATTGCTTTCACTGCCACTAACCTGTTAGAGATCATAGCCACATTCATCACCTCTTTACCTCTGTCCCCCAAGACAGCACACAGGGCACAGCCCTCAACAACAGAACTTGTGGCTCCCACGTCTATGTGTACAAGGCTCAGTCGTTTTACCATTTCTGTTCTGCATGACCTATGTCTTCTCATAGCTTCACAGCCATTCACGGGTTTCTGGCACACTGCAATGAACAAAGCACACTTTAAGGACATGCTCCCTGTACTAGTGACTTCCGTGTCCCTGGAACCAAATTACCAAACACAAACCGCTTAAGAGAGTTTCTGTCCATCACAGCACGGAAGATATGGCAGGATGGCCACAAGCAGTCACATTATGACGGACCAAGACACAGAAACTAACAGAAGCAAGGCTAAGCTACTGTCTTCAAAAGTCTACCTGTAGGAACCCACTTCTGCCAACTAAGCCCGCATGCTAAAGGCCCCACTCCCCAAACAGTGCCACTGTGTAGGGAACATGAGTTCAAAATATGTGAGGACATTTCAGATTCAAGCTATAGCACTGCTGAACTAATGCTCCTAACCCACATTGAAGAAACAGCCCCCTCTGTATGTATTTCTCCTTTTGCCTCAGAGTGACAGCAAACCTACAAACATTAAACAATGCCCTACTGTGCAGTAGATGCCCTTACCAAGTGTTAGGAGTGCAAAATATGCACAATTGATAATGTAGAGGGTATTTCTAAAGAGAGAAAGAGGGGCTGCGGATACAGCTCGGGGCATGAGGACCTGAACTGGATTACTCAGAACTAGGTGAGGTGTTGTGTATTTGGAATCCCACTGCTGGAGAGACATAGATAAGAAGAATCCCTGGACCTTGCCGGCCATTCAGCTTAGCCCAGTCAGCAAGCCCCGGTCCTAGGGAGAGACCCTGTCTCCTTAAGCAAAGTGGATGGCTCCTGAAGACTGTCATGTGAGAATGAGTTCTGACCTAGACACATACACACATGTACATGCAACCACATAAATATGTGTATACGCATGCATATGCAACCACATGTACATCTGGGAGAGAGGAAGACAGGAACCAAGTCCTCCTGTCATTCTCTGCTTCACCTTGGGGGTAAATGAGGGCTGTGGAGTGGCCACCTGGAGCTGCGACCCCATTTATATCCCCCAGTCCTGGCTTATAACTTGACTTCTTTGTAGCAACTCTTGAGTGGCTCAGTAAGAATTTCATGAGAAAATACACACACAGTCCCTAAGAGCCCTACAGTAGACAGCACATACAGACAGGCATCCTGGGGAAAAAAAAAAACAAAAAACAGGCAACAACAGCAGGTGGGGAATGCCCTAAAACAGTGGTAGACCCTGACTGAGCACACATCAGACAGGTAGGCAGGCATTCCTCCAGCCGATACTGTCTGTGAGACCAGAGAGACTTCCAAACCAGCGTCCAGAACTTTCAGATGAGTCTTCTGGGTGCCCGCAACAACCTCACACAAGCACTGTGTCCTCAACACTGTTGCCGCCTCTGACCCTGCTACTATCACAATGGTGTCTCTTACAGGAGAATGTGAACACTGTGTCCTCAACACTGATGTCACCTCTGACCCTGCCACTATCACAATGGTGTCTCTTACAGGAGAATGTGAACACTGTGTCCTCAACACTGATGTCACCTCTGACCCTGCCACTATCACAATGGTGTCTCTCACATGAGAATGTGAACACTGTGTCCTCAACACTGATGTCACTTCTGACCCTGCCACTATCACAATGGTGTCCCTCACACGAGCACGTGGACACTGTGTCCTCAACACTGATGTCACTTCTGACCCTGCCACTATCAGAATGATGTCCCCCACATGAGCACATGGACACTGTGTCCACCTCCGACCCTGCCACTATCAGAATGCTGTCCCTCACACAAGCACGTGGACACTGTGTCCTCAACACTGATGTCACCTCTGACCCTGCCACTATCACAATGGTGTCCCTCACACAAGCACGTGGACACTGTGTCCTCAACACTGATGTCACCTCTGGCCCTGTCACTATCAGAATGTGTCCCCCACACCACGCTCTCCTCCTTCGTCTTCATCTCAGACTTTCTCCCAGCAAACCTCCTCCTCCCCATCTCTAAAGGATCTCACCTCCTCTAGAGCACTCTTCTACTGGTGAACACATCTGAGTGGTTCTCTCCTTGAAGGAAGGGGCCTGTTGGCCTGATGGCCTGGCTACTGCAGTTGCCACAGGTTTCCCTCAAACCTGTCCTTGGTCATAGCTAACTCTATGTTAAGCATCAGGGGAAACTAATATCCCACATCACGGTCCTGCCCCTCCCATGGAACACTGAATAAGTAAGAAAAATATATGAAAAAATGGGGGTTGGGGAGGATGGCCTAACTCAAAATTAGCTGGAACGGTGCCATAAAAATCCTTATAGGATAGAAAAGTATGAACATGAAGGGAGCACTGAGTCTGGACAAGACAGGACTCTGCACGGAGGGTTCAGGATAAAACCCTCATTAAATGGCAAGGAGGATCCAAAGGAATAGGGCATATTTGTTAAGGGTGAAGGATAATGAAGATTGGGATACAAGGTGCTGATGCTCTGGTCCTTTATGTTCCCTTCAAACTCATGTTGAAATCCCAACGCTCAAAATGATGATCTCAATAGGTAGGGCCTTCAGTAAGAGATTGGATGGACTCCCTTGATAGCAAGATCAGCGCCCTTATTGTAAAGGAGCACACAAAGCCCCCTTCCAGCTCTAGCCCTCGGGAATGAATGGCATTGTGGTTACATTTTATCCCACAGGTCCCAGACATTGAGACACACATAGACTCATGGAGGCAGAAGAGACCCAGAAGAAGGACCAGAAGGGAGTCTTTGGGGATAAACAAACACAAAGTTAGAGTAGAATAAAGTGAACCCACAAAAGCACACTCAAAAATGTATAAAATAGCACAGGATGTGTCCTGCTTCCATGACCACATGAAGTAGCTTCAAAACAGAGGAACAGGTGTACAGCTTCGAAACAGGGTCTCAGAGGACAGACGAGGAGAGGTTAGGTTTGGGAAGCAGGGGTTCCCCGCAAGTTCAGGAACAAGGAGGCAAAGTTGGGGAACCACAAAGAGAGGTGATGACCAGGAGCAGAGGCCACATTTGGAGGAGTTGAGCAGCAAAATAAGGCATCGGAGTTAAACCTAAAGAAAAAAAATCCAGTGAGGGAAGGATTGATAGGCTATGAGAAAAAACAAAATGAGAAGTGGAGAGGGTACCAACAGCAAAGAAGGATGAAATACCACTAGCTCCTGGCCAAAGATTTATGCTGTGTGAGGGCTGTGGCTCAGAAAGGGCAGAGGCTGCCCTTTGCAGGAGGGGTGAGGTGAGCATGAGCAGGGATACTGCAAAGGTCAAGATAAGGACAGGAAGAATGCCAGGCAGAGGTGTAGCACCTAGAGCAAAGCTCCAAAGATTGCCACATACTTCTGTACAAGTCTGAGACACTAACCTGAACTGCAATACCCACCAAGCCGAGTCCCCTAGGCATGCTAAGCTTCCATTTCATTCTCTATAAGATCGGGGAGATGGGGGCAGACTGGGGACTGTTTCCTACCATCTCAACCTACCAGGGACTAAAGATGGTCTAATGTGTTGTTTCTTTATTTGAACAGTCCCCTGTCAGCCTCTAAATCTTTTATAAAGGTTTTATATATATACATACCTTTCTCTGCTTATTCTAAACGTTTCCTCAGCATCCAAGGCCACGGTGCACATGTAGAAGATGCTCAGCTAATAAGTTTCTGAATCAACAGAATTTCCCGAGTCTCAGGGCCCAAATGTGCACCTTGTCATCCCTCCCTCTCACCAAGAAGCTATCTGCAGCCACCCGGGTGCCCCGTGCTGTCATCTTTTCTTTGGTAATTCAGTCTTGATTTTAAAACAAAAATCTAAAGTCAAAGTACAAATAAGGCAGAATGTCAAATAAATTAGTGTCCTGGGTGTCTAAGATCCTGCCCTTCCTGCAAAGTGCACACGCTGATTTCTAAGGTTTGTTTTGTTTCGCTTTGTTTTGTTTTTAAATCTAATGATTTATCTCGGGCAATGGGGAAGGTGTCCCATAAGTTCCTTGAGAAAGTACCATGGTGCCCTTTTATCTCAAGCTTTCTGCAGTTTCATGATGGAGGAAGCAAAAGGCACAAATGTCCACAACTCGCTAGATCCTCTGCACTGACACTCCTGCATCTGAAGGAAGATCTGCTGGGAGGCACTGTTTCACATGAGCAATCTTCCTGCACCCTACAAACCTGGGCCAGGCAAGTCCCAGCTGACCTTCACACTGACCTTCACACTGACCTTCACAGCACCGCTCACTGACCTCAGGGGTTTCTTTTCTCTGCTAGGAACTGGTTAGCAATTCCTAAGATGTTCTTTGTCGTGATGCAGCAAGGTGGGAAAGCACAGGAAGAAATCCTCCCATAAAAGAGCTCCTTCTGCAAAGGCTCCCAGCCTTCCTAGTAGAATGATCTCTGCAGCCAACACCCAAACTTAAAGTCTCTTCGTGTGCATAATACTGACTGCCTGAGTGTGTTTCTAGAGTAGCTCAGCTCTTCTTACAATGACAAAAGAAAAAGCAAACGGCTGAAAAACTTAAAAAGGTCATTTAGTAACACAGGTTTTCTTAAGTCGAGGGCATATCTTATACCCTCTATGAAATTGTACAAGATTGCTTGAGAAAAAGAGTAGTGTTGGGCTGGCAAAATGGCTCAGCAGGTAACCATTCTTGCTGCCAAGCCTGGCAACCTGAGTTCAATCCCCAAGATCCACAGGATAAGAGGAGAAAACTGACCTCTTCAAATTGTCCCCTGACCTCCGCTAGAACACCAAAGAGTATGTACACACACATACACACACCAAATAAATAATAAATGGTTTCTTTTTAAAAAAAAACATGATCTATGTTTTTAAATACCAAATTACAGGTCATCGCTATATTGAGAAGGCCATAAAAGTTTTTAAGATAAAAGAAGCCACGCATCTCAAAATTACGCATGTGTCTGGATATAACGGGTGAATCCACTAGGTGCTATCAATTTACTTTATGATAGGATTCATGTCAGGCACATCCAGAGTTTACACAGCATCTTCTCAGTCCCTGTAAATATAAACGGATCAGAGCAAGCACGTCTCCAGCTGGCAGGGAAACCACCCATCACCTGCTGGGAAGGAATCTTGGCAGACAGCAAAACCAGCAACAGCATAATGGAAAGGAGACAGGACCCGGACTGATGGGCTAACGGTTCTCACAAACGAAAATATTCTTGAGGGCAACAGAGAAGACATAACTCATGGAAAGGCTCCATTAAAGATGTCACCTGTGTCCCTTAGTAATCATCTCAGACCTCGTTCAGAAAAGAAAAGGGAAGGCACTGTGGCTTATAGAAAGACACTTCATTGTGCTGGAATGCAGAATTCAAATCCAACTGACAAGATAATAATCAGGGCATGCTAATCAGGTTCTGTAAATGTCTGGTCCACTGCACGGTGATGGTGTCCCCAGGACTGACTGTTTTTATCTATAATAGCTCTGTCTATTACTATCAAAAAGTCCTCAATTATAACTATTGCCTCAAGATAAACAGTCTTAATGCTCCTTGGTACGTGTGCCTTTAAAAAAACAAAATGGGGCTGGGGTGTGCTTGCCTGGCACACACAAAGCCCTCAGTTCATTCCCCAGCACAACATCAACCCTTGATGAGAGTGAATGCCTGTGACTCTGGCACTCAGGAAGGTAAGGCAGAAGGATCAATAGAACAATGCTATCCTCAGCTACAAACCAAGTTCAAAGCCAAGCTGAGATTTAAAAAAAGAAAAAGAAAAAAAAATGAAGCCAGGTCTGGCTAATCCTGTAATCCCAGCAATCTGAAGACTGGGACAAGATCTCCATGAATTCTATACTGTCCTATGCTACATAGGGAGCCACCCTAGCCAAGCAAGTGAAAACTTGTATGTATGTATAAATAAATGCAAAATTGA
This sequence comes from Ondatra zibethicus, assembly GCA_004026605.1. Taxonomy (NCBI): domain Eukaryota; kingdom Metazoa; phylum Chordata; class Mammalia; order Rodentia; family Cricetidae; genus Ondatra; species Ondatra zibethicus. The sequence continues at coordinate 26,513 of PVIU01012123.1, read as the reverse complement.
ATAAGTCATATTGACATTCGCACACTTAGAAAATGACGTGGGGTGGGGAGAGCTGAGGATAATGAAGGAATGGGACACTTGCCTTTACTAACCTCATTAACATTACTGCACCACCAATATGATCAGGTTAAAGAATAAAATGGATAGGATCCAGGGCAGCAGACAGGGAAGCTGGGAAAAGACTTGCAAATTATCATATTAAAATCACAAGCTAAGAAAAAAAATGTGCTCCTTTAAGATACTCATGGCACATGTACACGCACGCACACATGCACACACACACACATACACACTCTGCTCCACAGTGCTACTCCTTCAAGGTCATTTATCATCAGCACAACAACCTACCAATGTTTTATTAAAAGAGGAATCTCAGCCTAGGACTGCCAGGACTTACCCAAGCCCCGCTTATCAAAGGTGTTGTTCTGGATGACAGGCAGCTGTTAAGTGACAGAGTTAAGAGGACTTTATATGTGGAAAGGAAAAAAAAAAACCCTACAGACAAGCACAGTACCTCAGTGCCCATTAAGCATTCTGATAGCAGCCCCTCCATAAGCTGGGCTTAACATTTAAGCCTGCAGGGAGCCCTTGAACGCACGAAACCAGCCAAAATTTCCTGGCTAATTTTAACCCTGTGGACTGTGATACAAACTGAATTTTTAAAGCCATATAGTGTAGTCTGCCTAAAGAAGACATCCCTTGGTTTGGGCTATGGCTTGACTTGTTGAAAACAAAAACGGAACTTTTAGACAATTGTCCATTAAGAAATGTAATAAATTATATGGCTGGAAGGCTTCAAATACCCTCATAAACAATGTCTTAGTGAAGATGTTCTCTAAAGGTCTGGGGGCAGCAGAGTGTGGCTCAGGTCAGTGTTTCCCATTGGACCCAGATCTGCACTCCTGCCCTCTCTGGAATGTCTTCATATGCAAATGACCCCCACAAAAGGGACAGGGGAGTGGGCTTCTAAGGCTACCTCCAGATTTTCTGCAAACCCAGCGACATGATTTCACACCTAAAAGTTATCTTCTAGTTAATATTTCAAAATTTTCCCATCAGTGGTGTTTTCTGTGATTATGGAGGGGATTGCATCTGGAAGTAGGATGTTTAAACTCTGGGAAGAAATCCCAGCAGAAAATGCAGTCTTACGTTGAAATCCAGGAATCCTGTCAGGAGGATGTTCTTGGGAAAAGAGGAGAGGTGAGGAAGGAAAGACCGAAGTGATGAGATGAAAAGGCGAATTGGATTGTTGTTAACACGGAGTTCCTGCGTTTCTTTGGTCCATGGGGGCTCAGTCCAGGTTTGGAGGTGAGCAATAATAGGCTGGGAAGTATCTGCAGTGTTAAAACAAGTCAGGGAGGAAGCAGCAGCGCCAAGAGGCACTTAAGGAGAAGGAATCTTATTAGAGTGAGGCCAGTCTTTCCCTGCTTATCACCCAGGGTGGAAATTCCAAGCAGCCACCCTCGCCTTGCGCGCGCACGTACACAGACACACACACACACACACACACACACACACACACACACACACACACACTAGGTTGCAGGCACGCACTTTGCTGCACTCAGTATTCAATAAACCAGCGTTTAAGAGAACGACACCACACGTTCATGATGCCCACCCCCCGTAAATGCTTTCATGCGGCGCGCAGACACAGCACACACTCACACCTACACACACACACACACACACACACACCACGGTTCCCATGTGCTCTGCAAGCTGTCGTCGCAAAATCACCACGGCACCATGCCGGGAACCGTGGGGTCCACCAGAGCAAGCCCTCGTGTCATTGGTATCATCCTGACTTGGGGGCACCCTCGGGGCAGCCTCCTCAGCCCTGGGCCACTCACTATGTGAGCTCTGCCAAGTACGCGGATTGCGATGTCCTCGCTCTGTGACAGCGCGCAGACTCAACCCCAAAGCCCCAGGGACGGCGACAGCTGAAGTCCCCACGCTCCGAGCTCCCACCGAATACGCAGCTCTGCACCCTAGCCTGAGGCCGTCAGAGAGGTCCCTGACCAGTCCCGGATCCCGCAGCTGGATAGCACCCTCCCGGGTACCTCCAGATAGCTAGCCACGCTGTCACTGCACGGGGTTCCCTTGGTTTTCCACACGCGCGCACAGACACGCGTCCTGCCCTTCCTAGGCTCGACACGCACACCTGCACACATGTGGCGATGCGGACCCCTCCAGTATCCCCGGGGCGCCTCTGGCCCCGCAGCCGGCTGTGACTCTGCGGGCACCCGGCTGGTGGCAACCAGGGCGCCCCTTCCCCTGGGAGGACGCGCGCCGCGGCACGGCACTTACAGTTCTCAAGAACTGGATCTCGTCCTCGCCTTCGCCCGCATCAGCCATGGCTCCGCGCTCCTGGCCCGGCAGGCTACGGAGCCCTGCGGAGCCCGGCGACCGCGGCCACTCACGCTGCTGCTACTGCTTCTGCGGCTTCTCTAAGCGCTCTAGTCACTGCCACCCGGGATGTTCTAGGGGCTCCAGCGGCTGCCACTCAGGTCGCTGCCCCTGTAGCGGCCAAAGCCTGGAACCGGAGGCGCCCCGGGGCCGCGCTGCTGGTGCCGTGAGCCCGGCGGTCCCCCTGCAGAACGGTGGAGGCGGGCGCGCGGGGGCGGCCGAGGCGCGGGGCCTCCCTGCGCCGCACGGTGCGGGAGGAGGGCAGCCGGCCTGAAGACGCAGGGAGGTGGCCCCACTGCCCGGCGCGCTCGGCCCCGGCTCCCGCCAGCGAGTGCCTGGAGCCCGCCGAGCTCGGGTAGTGCGGCGGCGGAGGCGGGCTGGGGGCGGGCGGGCGGGGAGGAGCTGCCAGACCCGGCTGCTGCAGGTAATCCGCAGCCCGCTCCTCGGGCCGCCAGCGCCGGGACCCAGCGCCGCTTACTGGCCGCTCGCGGAATCGCCTGGCGCGTGCCAGAGCGCTCAGCCTCGGCCTGCACCTGCTGCCCTTCCTGACCTCAAACCCTAGGAAGGCGCTGCTTGCTTCCCGCTGAGCCGCGTTACAGCTCTCTGCAGCAAATTCCAAGGCCCCTTCTCCCAGGGTGCGCAGAGTCGGGACTACTTAAGTGTATTCGATATTTACACTTGGACTCCCTCGATTCTAGATATTGAGTCAGAGTGTACCGCGCTGGTCACAGATAAGCTCACATCAGAGACAAGGGGCATGGTGTGGTTACACGAAGAGCTGTAACAAGATTGTAACGAAATGTTCAACAACAGGGGCTGGAGAGATCGCTGAGGAGTTCAGAGCACTTGCTGCTGTTGTAGAGGACCAGGTTCGGTTCCTAGCATCCACACCAGGCAGCTCACAACCACCTATAACCCCTGTTCCAGGAAACCCACGCCCTCCGACCTCCATGGGCACCTACATGTACTTAGTGCACGCCTAGTATATCACAGCGCCCGCCCAAGCGGTGGGCCGAGCCCTTAGCAAGGTCTCAGAGTACTTTTTTCCGACCCTGAGTGGGCACACAAATACCCAGGCCCACAAATGCTCCATAGCCGGAGTTTGCACTGGCGGCAGAGTCCCGGAAGCCTCGTTTTAAAATGGCGCAGCTTTTTTTTCCTGCTGCTATTGCTGAGTCAGGAAAATTTCTCTGTGGGACCTCGCCAGCAAACAGCAAAAAGCTGTGTTAAACTCTATATTTGTGTCTAGAATTTCTTTTTAAGCCCTCTCAGGTTTTATGTGGAGTCAGTTGACCAGGCACCAAACTGTTGGACGAGGAGGGGGCCCTTTTGTTACGGCCGCCTGTCTAGCCTACACCTGAAACTGCTTTTGCCTGGACTGTTACATAAATTGGACATGAAGAACCCGCAGAGATATGACCACTGAACTTGCCTAAAAGTGAGATAGGCCTTCGGTGTTCCTGCTTCATGAAAGAGTCTGTGAGACATTCTGCAGGACACAGAAGAAAGTGACTGAACTGTCTTTGAAATTTCTAGCTTCATGGAAAAGTCTGCTAAATGCTATGGACCTGTAGACTGAAGATGGATAGCCCAACAGTACAGAGGAACTTTGTGTGACTGTACAGGCAGTGAGATGTCTTTGTCATTTCTAGAGTTTTGCAAGTTGCTTACTTGTTGTTTACTTAGGTAATATTATATCCTTCTGAAGTCTTTGATGGAGTTGAAGAATAGATAGATAGTTACAGTTTTCCTTTGCTACGATAAAAGATAAAATAGATATAAATATTGTAACTGTAATTCTTGCTTGATAACTGTTTTGTTGTATTAATTTTACTATGTTAAAGCCTTCCTTTTTGTTTAAACAGAAAGGGGGAAATGGTGTAGGAGTTCCTTCTGTTTATGTGTGGCTTTCATTGGTTAATCAATAAAGAAACTGTTTGGCCTGATAGGGCAGAACTTAGGTACGCAGAGAAGATAGAACTGAATTCTGGGAGGAAGAAAGCAGAGGGGAGAGAGCCACCATGGAGCTGCCAGGTCAGACATGCTGAATCTTTCCTAGTAAGCCATGACCTCGTGGTGATATACAGATTAACAGAAATGGGTTAAATTAAGATGTAAGAATTAGCCAATAAGAAGTTAGAGCTAACAGGCCAGGCAGTGTTTAAATGAATACAGTTTCTGTGTGGTTATTTCGGGGGCTAAGCTAGCCTGGTGGCTGGGAAGAACAAAGGGCCCCCTCTTCTTACAACAATAGGAGGGTACCCACCATCTCACCTGAAAACTTGGCAGGTTTCTGAATCAGTAGATAAAGAAAATAGAGAAATACACCATCCAAAAGGTAAATAGAAAAACAACCCTGTCAGGTAAAGGGATTATAGAGCTTTCCATGTTAAATATAATTTTATTTTAGAAAAAGAAATATAATGTGGACATAAACTTTATGCCTAGAATCTTTAACTCTAGACTTAAGTTATGCAGGATTAACAAATGGACATTTTCATAGACATAAAACCATTCAGAAAATAGGAGAGAAGGCTATCTTGAGTCATTATGAATACCCAATACTTTATGGTTTTTCAGCTTTTATAAAAATGGTCCTTTTTCCCTAGGTCCATATTGTATATATTCCATCTTCATGTCTGCTGTTGAAACATGATTTCTTAATATTGCTTTATCTTATTAGACTCCTTTTGTATTTTATTTTTAATCTATTTTAATTAAAATAGAATTACATCACTTTCCCTCCTCCCTTTCCTCTCTCCAGGTCCTCCCAGTTACCTTCCCTCAGACCTCACTCATGTCCCACCACTCTCAAGCTGATAGCCTCTTTTTCTTTCATTATTGTTAATACATATGCAATATGTGTATGTGCATTCACAAATACATATAAGTGCAACTTGCTTAATCCATTTCTGTTGTTTGTTTGTGTATGATTTCAAGACTAACCACTCTGCATTGGAAAATCAATATGTGAGCTCATTCATATTATTGAACTCTTTATGTATTAGATAGCACTCTGTTAGATTTCTGTTATAATATAAAAGGTTAAAGAATTGTCTTTCTAATATATTAAGTTCAAAATGGGGAGTGTTCCCTTTTATGGCTATTTTTGTAACTTCAAAAAATGGAGAAAAACAAAATTTCTTCTTCTCATTGTTGTTTTTCTTTGGGGGGAGGCTTGGGTTGGTTTGGTTTGGGGAACAAAATATTGCTAAGTGGTCTACATTTAATATAGAGTTTTCTGCAGCTGCCCAGTTCAGAATGGGACAACGCAACTCACCATTAGCTCAGCAAGACTCTAGGCATCCTTAGAGAACAAAACATTAGGACACATATAAGATTATTCATTTACTGTTTTCCAGTGATATGAATTCAAAATACCAACTTCTCCCTCATTGTTGAAGGTTCTCTAAGCTTCTACAGCTCCTGCGTGCACCTACCTTAGGACAATACAGCAGGCATTCCCAGGAGACATCACCACAAGTCAGTCTTCAGGTGACATGGACTGAATCTTTGGGTCTGTATCACTGCAGAGAACCAGAAATGACATGAAGGGTAATAGTGGTTATGAAGATGACAAAGATAAAGAAGGTGATAAGGATGACAATGATGACCAGAGGGATGAATGAGATAAAAAGTGAAGATGCTCATGAAGAGGAAAAGTATGAAGAGAATGGAGATGAAAATGATAAAGATGAAGATGATGATGAAGATAGAGATGATAATAATGAAGACCTATTTGTTGACTATTCAGTATGATCCAGACATTTTAATTTTATTATTTCTTTTCATCTTCACATATTCCATTTTAGGAAGAAGGGACCAAGTCTTACAATTCTCAGTAGACCATATAGCTACTGAATGGTGAGGCAGGGGTCTGAAGATGACAGACCAAGTTCTTTTGTGTTCCTCACATACCCTGATCCCAAAGTAGAAAGTCCAAGAGTCTAGATTAGCATGGACTATTTGTTCTGGCAGAGATCTGTCCCTGGTTGCAGGCCAACCAGGGTCCGGATAGCTCTTGGAATTTCAAGTAAATTCAGGGAAAAGGCAGAGATTACTCTGTGCTCAAAAATAAAATCCAGTTTATGCTTTCCTCCACACTTCAGATGCTTAGGTGAAATTGGTTTTCTAAGATTTTAAGGTCACTCATCAGTATATTATCCATTCCTTTTATCGATCTTAAAATTATTAAGCTCCAAACCGCCATGAGCACTTGAGTTTAGAGGGTCAGGACTGAACTATATATAGAAGAAAAAAGTCAATATGATACACTTCATGGCATCATGGTAACCCAGATCATCACAGAAAAGAGCAACTCCCCATAAACGAAAGCTCACTAATTAACCACCTTCTCCACAGGAGAATGTGGGTTCTGAGGAAGTGAGTGTTCAGTGGAGCCATGCATTCCCTGATGATATGTGCATTCCTACAGAGCTTTGGGTTTCTGAGAAAATGCGCACGGACTCCTGAGAAGATGGTTTCTAAAGAGGCGTGGTTTCCTGAAGAGGCATAAGTTTCTGAGGAGATGGCTTCCTACTACGAGGGACCCTGAAGAGATATAGCTTCCAGAGGAGATGTGGGATTCCAGGGAGATTTGGTTTTCTGAGATGTGGGACCCTGTGGATATTTGGGTTCTTGAAAGATTTGGGTTCCTGAGGAAGTACAGGTTCCCAAGGAGAATGAATTTCTGAGTTTTGAACTTCTAGCAAGACGTGGGTTGCCGAGGTAAGCATTAGGTAAGTAAGAAGATTTGGTCTTAACTTATATCTACACTACAGTGATCCTTAGATATTCAGAGAATGTAGGTTCTAGACTCCATGAAAATACAAACATCTACCAGCAATCAAGTCTTTCATAGAAAAAATCTATTTCGTATTTATATGATTATCCCTACAAATAAAATCCTACGTTCTTTATATCTCTTTAGATTGCATATTACTAATTAATGTAAATTTTAGTTACTAGTTGTCATATTGTATAGGGGTTAATGATAAGAAAAAAATCTACATATGATGTGTGACTCTATTCCCAAGGAGATATAAACAAAAGTTTACACAGTCCACATGGGAAACTGATGACAGATCACAGTAAAAATACCACCAAAGTACAACTTGTTGAATTAAGGAGTTTTATTAAGAATACTTAAAGAAATATGAGTAATGGGTTACTTACAGGAACAAAAATATCTTGAAGACAGCTCCATCATCAAAAGCCCACGCCAGCATGGGTGATGGCTAATAAAAGCTAGAAACCTGGAGCTCACTACACAATTTCCAGCACCTCAACAGGGTGAAGAGTGTCTTTTCTAGGCAGCTTAGTTGTTCTGAGCCTCTTCCAGGAAGGTTGGCTGTTCTCTGTCTCTTCTAAGCACCCGGGCTTATCTGGGGATGTCTCTCAGCAGTCCTTGCTGTTTATATACACTTAGGATGGGAGAAGTCTAGTGGATCTGATCAGTTTCAGGGATTTTTCTGAAAATACTGAGTTTACTTCCTGAGATTTAAGAAACTCCAATGCAGGAAGGATGTTTCTCCTCCATCAGAACATCTTGAGTCCTAGCAAGCTTCATCAGAAAGGAAATTGCTGTGCAAGACATGTACAATAAAGATGCATTTGATTTGTTTTTCAATAATTTTGATGGGAGAGTTGGCTTATTTTCAAATTATTTTCATGGGCAGCTGGGTGGAGAACATTCAGATATTATGGGGCTATCGTGATTGTCTTATGCTTAAGGTATCTCAAGAACATCTGCCATCATTTAAAAACAGAGGAACATAATTCATTGTCAAATAAAGAACTTCCATTTTGTTAACCCACAAGTGAAAATACATTAGGTAGTCTTCAAAAGTTTACAACACCTATTTAACTAACCAAAATAGCTTCCTCCTTTTTCCTCTCCCATTTTACTCAAATGTCACATATATTAGATGTCTGCACATACAGTATTCTGTTGTTGTTGTTGACCACAAGGTCACACCAGTCTGAGCTTCACCTTGACTTGAATACAAGAGATCCATGTGTCTGGGGTAAATGTGGTGCTGGGAAGGGTAGGTTACACGTATATCCAATGCTGTGGAGTTATGGAAAAGCAAAAAAAAATCAGGAATATGTTGACACTGACTGCCACCATAATTAGCTGAATACAAATAAAATAAGGTGTTTCAATAAAAAAAAATAATTTTAACAGGCTTTAATTTGTCATTGAACGTCCTAATCCTGGTGAAATTTCTAAAGGTGACAGGCTAAGGAAAGTGAGCTTGAGAAAGCAATCTCTGGGCTCTAAGACTACTGTTGGGCTCTAGGTCATGACACCTGGCAGGGTACTATGCTTACTTTCAGGTAGCAGGCATGCTGAGCTACTAGCAGAAATTGACTCTAGTCATGGAAGATGAAGCTGTCTAAGCCAACACCTACCCTTGACACTGTATTTTAAGAGAGCTGAAGGCAGAGACCAGGGCAGAGCCACTTCAGCAACCCAGTTGGCTTTACAGTTGATATTCAATCCATGCATTCAAGCATTTAGTATTCATTTGCCATCATAACTGCCTGGCTTTGTGGCCTCTTCCCAGAATACAGAATGAGCAAGAACATGCTGGGTTCCTGGAGCTTACAGCGCTATGTCATGCAGAAAGGTGAGTGCTATGACAGAGGAGAGAGGTGGGAATGGATGACGAAGGACATAGGAAAGGCTTGGGACAGGTGACTTGTGAACTATATGGTAACATATATCATCCATCCATCATGTGTAAATGGGTAGGTCCATGAAGAGCAGTGGTCCTTATTATTAAAGGACAAAGGGAATAAGAAAGACAAGGAGGGATCTCAGGGATGAATCCAAGAATCAGACGGTAGCTCATCCTAGGAATAGACATTCAGATCAAGACATGCATTGTATATCAGATACTGTGCATGAGTGCATGTGTGCATGCATTCATGTGTATATTTCATGCAGAGCTCTGTGTGTGTGTGTGTGTGTGCGCGCGCGTGCGCGTGCTTCATGCAGGGCATGGTGTGTATGTCTGTGTGTGTGTTTCATGCAGGGCTTTGTATGTGTGTGTGTGTGTGTGTGCGTGTGTGTGTGTGTGTTTCATGCAAGGCTTAGGTGAACCAGGGCTTTAGCAGGCATTTTAAGTTCCCTTAAGTCCCATCTTAATTCAGTTAGGAAGTTACCTGGTCCTTAGAAATATTTTTCCTGGGATAGACTAATGGACTTTCTGTATTGGACGTTCCCAACTTTCTCTTCTTACCATAGCATCTTATTGATATTTTAATCCCTGAGTACTGGGGTAGTGGTAATGTAAGTGTAAGGAGACTGTGAGGTGGTCATTTCTCTCTGCCACGGTTTCAGTGAAGGCACCAAAGGCCCGGACACAACAAAACAGGTGGCAAGGACTGTGTGACTCTTTCAAAGAAAGCACTTGACACTGACTTTTGAAGCTCAGCCTTTGGAGGGTATATGAAAGATGAGAGGCTGAGAGAGACCTTCCACTCTAACAACCTTCTATTGTTACTTTTAACTAGCTCACAGGCAAATCACGAGGACTCAGATGAAACCATCCAAATCAAATCTCTAGGCTGTGACTTCTGATTCATCTAGATGCCAATTTCTCCCCCTGAGATCCAGAATAATACCTGATTTCCTCAAGTCTCAAGTAAATGGATAGACGGTAACTCAGACACAACACACTAGGCAGAACCTCACCCCAAATCCCATCCTCTATCATCTTGCTTCAAAGTCTTCTCCATCACAGTTAATGCTGGTCAGCCCAAAGGCTCAGGTGACATGCTTTAATTAACCCTCTTCCCTCACTCCCCACAACCAATCTACTGGCAACTTATTCCAAGAAAGAGATTGCAAATCTGGCTGTTATCCCGTGTTCTGGTCTAAACTGTCTGCTCCCTCATTCTGCCTCAGGAGCCTCCTCTGCTTCCTTCAGCCACCTCCAATCTACTCCTCACCTCTCTCTTTGCCCTTGAATAAAATCCATGGCATTTATACCATGAGTTGAAGGCCCTTTATTCTCAGACCCTTCCTGCCCACTAAGCATATCTACCCTCACTTGATCACAGCATTTCAATGACACTTGCCTTTTCTCTCACCATCAAACAGGCCAAGACCACTTCTCTGGGGGCTCCCTCCACCAGGCACACTCTTCAAGGGATTGTCATATAACTGGCTGTGAATCTTCAGTTCAAGACATACTGGCTACCATTTCTAGAGCCTTCAACCATCTCATTCCTTTGTTTGTTTGTTTTCTTTTTTTTTCAAGACTGGGTTTCTCTGTGAGTCCTATCTGTCCTCAAACTCATTCTGTAGATCAGGGTGGTCTCAAACTCTGAGATCCACCTGTCTCTGCCTCATAAATGCTTAGATTAATGGTGTGTACCACCACCACCCAGCCCATCTCATTCCTTCTTAATTTCCTGATGCAGTCACCTCCCGAGCAGAAGTGGGAATCTTTAGTAAAGTCGCTTGAGCAGCTCATACCTACTACCTCCCTCTCAGTCAGCTGCCTTATCACCCTGTCAGATGGAGAGAGCGGCGTCCTCAGCCAGGATCTGTTCTTTACAAAGGCACACTGTGTACTGCTGCTCTTATTAAAATATTCATAGGATGGCTTCTGAACTATGTTCTTCCAGCTTCTTTCGTGATGTGGAGGTTATTCGTATCAGTTCAGTCTGGAAACGTCTAGGTCATTCTTTTTATAAATGTGTAACTTACTATTCCTGTGACTAACTAAACTTCTCCCCCACAGATTCTCTAAAATGGAACCAATGCTTGCTAAGAACTTACAGGGGCAAGTATCCAGAGCTTGTGGATACATGACTCAGATTTTCCCCTCGAGGTTTCCACTCAGACCTCCAGAACAAAACTGTGTGGTGCTATTTCAAAAAATGGATGGATGGACAGATAAGTAAACAGACTGTTTTTACTGTCTCGATCCTGTAAGTTACATTTAAAATCATACTTCATTGTATATCTAACAAGAAAAAAATACTTTCATGCTTTTTTTTTCTCAGACAGGGTTTTGTGAGTCCAGGTGGCTTCACACTCACTGTGTAGCCAAGGACGACCTTGCATTTCTAATCCTTCTACGTCCACCTTCAGAGCGCTGGGATTAAGGGCCTGGATTGTATTCCGTGCTAAGGCTGGAACTCAGGGTTCTGTGCCTGCTAGACAAGAGCTCCCCCACCAGAGCTACGAGTCCAGCCCTTTCTATATCCTGTGACTAAAACACTTGGTCTCTTTGATTTCATTTTGTGAACCTTACTGTAGGATATATAAATATCATGATTTTATTGTCTTCATAACTAAATTGGCTTAGAACTAGATCACTTGACCCTTTCTCTTCTTATCACCTCCCAGTTCAAAATGCTTGCATCTCCTACTAGCCAGCATCCTCTTAGACCTGCAGTGGGACTCAACACACTCACACCTCAGAACAACCTTCTTTGTAGTTTTAGCCTTTTTGTGGAAAATAGGTTTAGTCTGTCCACCGTACCCACCCTGTTTTCTGTCATAATGCCACTTTCCCTGGGCGTACTAAGAATCCTTGCCCTTCTTGTACTGTGTCACTTGGTAGGGATGCTGCTTGCCACATTTCTTGTAGATGTCCAGCATGTCTTAGGAATGTTCACCATGTTTGTGGGAGCGGTAGCAGCACAAAAAGCTAGGATTTTATATTTTATCAGCTTAAGATTTGTCATTTTTTTTCTTTCTCTCCTAAACAACAGTCCCACCTCTCTTCCTATAACACTTCATCTGCAATCCATGTCATGGAAAGTCATTTGCTTTGTCAATTAATTTTCATTTTATATTTTTTCTCTTTTACCATATATAAGAATTACCCTTTTGTTCTTGATGGAGTTCACATAAAATGCTCCTGATCTGGCTTTGTTTTTATTTCATTTTCATTTTCAACTAATTCAGTTTGTATGCCCTTTAATACATTTTAATTATTTGCTCTTCTGTGTAAGATAGCTTTAGATAGACAGGGAGAAAAACAAATAAACAAAAACCCTCCTCACTTCAATTCCCTGAAAGGCTCCTAGCAGTGACAACAACAAAAAGCCTGTCACCAAGCAAACCTGAAACAGTCTCAGTCTCTAAGGCTCCCAGAACAACTGCAGCTGAAGGTTCCAGAAACTCTTGGTCTCAGCCACACAGACTCCAGACATAGAAGTTCAAGGTTACCCTGAACACAGTACTGGTCCTGCTCTTTGGTCCTATCCTGACCCCTAGAGTCCTCCTGAAGCTGAGACTGTACCTCACGTGTCCAGCTGTTCAGGTGTTTCTGATTGTCCCCCGCCAATTTACACTAGTTTCTTTTCTCATTGCCATGACCAAACATCTGATTAGAGGCGATTTCTGGAGGAAGGATTCATTTGGCTCTCAGTCAGAGGTACAGTCCACCATGTCAGAACATGGAGGAAACGGCAGCAGGAGAACGAGGCTGCTTGCTCACAGCTGCGCAGATGGAGAAGCAGAGACGCGGATGCTGTCAACCTGCGGGCTCTGTCCTTTTCTGTCTAGTCTAGAACTCCACCCACAGGATGGCGCTGCCAACATTCAGGCCGGGCCTCTCCCACCTGGTAATCCTACCTGGGAGCATCCTCACAGGCTTACCCAAAGACAGACTTCGTTAACAGCCTAAGTGTTTCTTAATTCAGTCAACTAAGTAATCAAAATAAACCAAAACTTAATTGAAAATGATGCTTTGCCACTAGCTCTGTTCTGTTTTTGTTTTGTTTTGTTTATCCTATCATTAATCAGAACTTCCTGGAACGTCATGGCTCTCTTTCTTCTCTGTCCTTCTCCAACACACGTCCCCCAACCCTTAGCACTAACAGGTAAACAATCACCTATTGCTGGACTCTGATGACCTCAGGAGAGTAGAGCTGCTCTGCCGACCCAGACCACTCCCCTTTGGTCTAACCAAGCTTTACATTTTAAAAAAAAATGTAGTTTGTAGGTTTATGTTACACAAGTTTGGCCTCAATTCCTAACATTTGTATTCTTACCCCAAATAAGAATACAAAACTAGAAATAAGCAGGTATTTTAAGACAGCTGAAATATAAAAAAAAAGAAAACCTATCATTAACAGAAACGTGAGCGTTAACAAACAGAAATTGCAAGATGTGGAGTAACGTTAGATATTATCCCCAAAATGGCAAGACAGAGCCGTCACAAACCAAGAACAGTACTGATGCAAAAGGAGTAAGAGGAATTCTGAGAAATTCAAAATGTTAAGCAAAAGAAACTTTTCAACAGAGAGTAGTGAGTTAAAGTTGAGAAGATTTCCTAGAAATAGAAATAAAAGACATATATAGAAGTCAGGACAACCATATAAAATACTTTGAATAAACTATAACATCTGACTCCTACTCTCAGTGTCAAAAAGAGAGAGAGAACATAGGGAAGAAATTATCAAGGAGTAGCAGACCAGAAGCCGCTGAGACAAAAGAATTGTGGGGGCTGAGATGGGCTTGCTCAGGCCCTGCCTGTGCCCTCTCTCCTAGACTGGGGAGGGACCCGCTGATTATGCTGGCCTGTCATCAGCAGACCTCAGGGAGGAGACAGTGATGGGACATAGTTGGGAATGAGAGGCTCAGACACAAGCAATGAGCATGTCATCAGCACAAAGAGTCTTTATTCTGGCTACCATCCTTTATCCATGGGCTCAGCTTCTGCTAGACTCTGATGACCTTATTAAGGCAGAGTGGCTCTGCTGACCTGAGCTACTTACCTTTAGTCTAACAAACTTTCATATTAAGGAAACCTTAGAGTCTGGAGAGGTGGCTAAGAGTTTAGGAGCACTGGATGCTCTTCCAGAGGACTCAGGTTCAATCCCCAGCTCACAACTGTCTGCAACTCCAATTCCAGGGTCCCTGACACCCTCACAGAAACAAACAAACATGCAGGTAAAACACCAATGCACATAAAATAAAAACAAATGAATCTTTTTTAAGGAAACTATAGTCTTGGGGGCCCTGTGTTACAGAAATATGACTTTGATTCCCAACTTCCACTATTGCATGATCCAAAATAAGAATATAAAACTAGATCCCAGGGGATGTGTGTAACCCAGACAGCAGCAGACACTGCACACAATGAACTTTCCTCTACACCCCGGGGATGCATAGAACTCAGACAGTTGTAGACACTACATAGAATGAACTTCCTTTACACTTAAAACTTTAAAAATAAATTTTAGACTAAATTTTGTAGATTAAGAACATGCCCAGGTATTTTGTCTTTGCTATGATAAACACCAACAAAAGCAAAGGAACAGACAGAAGGCTTATTCTGGCTCACAGTCCCGAAGAGATACAGACCATCATGGTGGGGAGGACATGGCATCCGGCAGGAGCAGGAGACTGGCTGTCACACTGTGAAAGCTGAGCGTGCAAAAAGTGGGACTGAGCTGCAAATCCTCAAGGCCGGCCAGTGACAGACTTCCTCCCACAGTCTCCACCTCTGGAAAGTTCCACAACCTTCCAGAGTAGCACCGCCTGCTGGAGACAAATTGTTCAAACCAAGAACCTGTGGGGGACAGGCCACATTCTAACAACCACAGACCAGTTCAAAATTAACAACCAACAATAATAAAATAGACTCATAGCAATATTATACTACAATAAAAGTAATTTAAAACTGTTTGTTTTAGGACTTTCCCATTAAATCCCAAATATCACAAAAATGTTAAAGTAAACAAATTAAAATAAAGACTATATAGTGAATCCCAGGGCAACCTGAGCTATATAGTGTGACCACATCTCAAAAATAACAAAATGTAAAATTAAATAATGAAATAAAATTTCTCAAGCCAAAATGAGCTGGAATAAGGTTTCTGTGACTTGAATTTCAAAGTGACTAAATGTACCCAAATACATAAGTAAGAGTTATTGTACTTGTCAGAAATAGGACACCTCAAGTGTCCCCAGGAATAACATGAATAACATCATGGCAGGGCACTTAATAACAAACTAACACAAACAAAAACATACTCCAGCTTCACTCAGGCCATAGGTGTCTGTGCTCAGAATAGCACACACGTAAGGTTGTTGCTCAGACACTCTCAAAACTCACAAGTGGAAATAAAGAAACAATCAGTTGTCATCATAAACCAAACTACTTTAAATTTTTGTCATGGAAAGATAGGTCAGCATTGAACTAAAAAAAAATAAATAAACAAAACTTGAAAGATATAAACAGGCTAAAAGTCCTCTCTGGGAAATGCCTTTGAAATGAAGAAGTTCTTCAGGAAAAACCAAGGTGGCCAAGCCCCCCACTCCTGTCTCACTGCTCTCTATGGGAGACATGGAGCAGAGTGTGAGCCAGGCGTGGACAGGCTGGGGTGTGGGGTTAGCTAGTGCTGCTCCCCAAACTGATCCTGTGTGCCCCGCAAGTGGCTGCATTAGTTTGGGTAGAAAAAGGCAAATGAAGAAACTGAAACATTAGGTAAGCACACAGCTTTAGAAGGCCCCAGAGCGCCCATGTCTCCTATGCTCGGCTATCCTTATGGGACAGCTTCTACCAGCTTTATCACTGGGATAAAAACCTGGCCAAAGCAACTCAGGGAAGAAAGGGCTTCTTTTAGCTCACAGATATGAGGGTGAGAGCCTGGAAGTATCTGTGGTGCTGAGAATGGCTCTTCTATTTGGGAACATAGGCATGAGGCCGCTTTCTTACTCTCAGAGGACTAGAAAGCAAAAGGCCAGAAGCAGGCTACATTGTAACCCTGAAGTTCCCCATCACCACTGCCATGGCCAGCTTCCTCCAGCTAAGGCCCACCTTTTTGAGGGCCCAAAAAACAGTGCCAGCTTCTAAAAGCCAATTGTTTAAATATGTGAACCTATAGGGGACATTCTATACCTGAACCCTAACATCGTGTTAAACAATGATGAACGTTCTCTGAAGCTTACTTGCATTTGTACTACCAATCAGCTCCCAAATCATAACACGGAGAATTAATATTAGTTATGAATTCTCGGCTTTATCTTATACTTGTCCCACTAGCTCTTATAACTTAGCCTCTTTCCCTTCATCTATGTTTTGCCTCTGAGCTTTTTACCTTTCTTTCCTTCTGTATATCTTACTGTCACTGCTTGCTTTGTGTCTGGCTGGCTGGTGGCCAGCTGGCCCTGGGCATCTGTCTCCCTTTCTTTCTCCTTCATTCTCTCCTTCATTCTCTCTCTCTTTTCTCTTCTCTCCTCCTACTTATTCTCTCTGCCCACCTTCCCCCACCTATCCCTCTATTGACCTTCAGCTTTTTATTAGACCAATCAGGTGCCTTAGGCAGGCAAGGTGAAACAAATGCAACCCATTTTACATAATTAAACAAATGAGGCACAAACAAACGTAACCCGTCTTTGCCTAAAGTAATATTCCACAACAGTTATCCCTCTCTTAAGAAGGAACTTTTGTGTTTATGAGCATTGATTATCCAGCCGATTGGCTTGAGAAAGCCCTAGGAGGTTAAAGGACACTTCTAGGACTGCGGAAGCCACCCCTCTTCTGTTATACTGCCATCTGACTACCTCCTGTGTGCTCTGAGTCAGCTCTATCTCCTGTCACCAAGGCATGTTGACAGTTGTTACAGAAAGTTAGATATATGGGAAAGTATTAAGATACATGGCTGCAGTGAACACCTTAGTCCTTCAAGTCCTGTTATCCTTGCCTATTTGCCAGTGAATTGGAAGTTAACACAGAATTCCACAAATTCTCCAAGTGCAGACTATAAATAACTATGAGTGCTCCTCTCTGAATAAGACATCTATATCATAACTTCTTGCCCCAAGACTCAAGGAACAGAATATTGTGGAAGATGGGATGGAAAGATTTTATGAGCCAGAGGCTAGGCCAAACAGTGTCTTCTGGCCTTGAGGCAGTTCTAGTCACTGAACCTCAACAACTGCTTACCTGCACAAGATCAATCTGCTTAATAATGTTCCAGTATGGATTTGGAGGCAGCTCACAAAGTTCTACTCCTCAACGAAAAGCTACAGGCAGTCAACAGCTACTAGGGAAGAATCAGTTTTCTACAGGGGTTGGCAACCTGGTAGGTTGCCCATGCTACAGTAGAAATTCTTTATCCATGTGAGCAATATTAATTAAACACAGTTACGTAGAGATATAGGTATAAACATATGATATGAAATTAGGAGGAGGATGTAAAGGAAGGACCCAGGAGGAGTTGGAAGCAGGTAATGAGAGTGTTATGCAAGCGGATAACATGGGGAAGCAATCAAATTCCTACCCTACTATGAAACCTGTGAACTACAATGATAACCAGCCCTTCAAGAGGCTATAATGGCACTCATGGTCTTGGTGGTAACCAAAAGTTCTCTAATTGGATTCAATAGATGGGAAACCATGCCTGGTACTGGAAATCTAGCCAGCTACCTAGAGCTAGATCACAGAGGTCACAGAGCTTACATCACTCTACTAGACCAGCATAATTCCTAACTGAATTCTAAATGCTTATCCTTATCCCCAGAGATAAGCTCTCATCTCTTGCCAAAGAGGCCTCTTTTTGCAGCAGACTGAGGCCATCATGGAAAACCACAACTGGTCAAAATACACAGAACAATTGATTGTGGGCTTTCCAGCCTCAACAGACAGATCCACAACAACTCCTGCACCTTAGACTTAGGGAACATGAAGGAAGAGTGGGAGAAAAGATTGTAAGAGTCAGAGGACCAGGAAGTTTGCTATTAGATTGTGTCTCCTGTAAATAATAGGGAAACTACACTCATAATACACTGCAACCATACAGCTGCCTAAACAAGACCAGAATACTGACAACACTAATCTGGAAGGAGGAAATCTCATGGGGTTCCACCCCAAAGAAAGAACCACGGGCAAATAAGGACTGCTGAGAGGAAGAATTAATATTCCTCAGGGATTAGATCCTAATTGGTTGCTCAATACCAAGTGGTCAGCCCTGAAATGGTGAATATAGAAGCAAGACTAAAGACTGAGTATGGATATTTATAAATTTGAAAAAGAGGCATGAATTTGAAAGAGTAAGGGGTTGGAGGTAGAAGACATGGGAGGAGTTGGAGGGAGAAAAGGAAAGGAGAAAATGATGTCACTGTATTTTGATTTTAAAAAATTAATTAAGAAAAACAAAGAGGACATGAAGGTGGGAGGGGATACAAGAGGAGGAAGAGTTGAAGGCAGGAGTGAGGGGAAGATTTGATCAAAATAAAATGTATTCACGTATAAAGGGAAAATAAAGAGATTAAAAGTCCTTCTGCCGTCCTTGCCATCAAGAATTTTACAAAGACCTTTGACTTGTCATTTTCTAGAGTCCTAATGTCTGTCTATCTCCATTCCCTGTCCCTTGAACTCCTTCTGTGCTATCTTCTCTCTGGTCTTGGAACACAGTCTCTTTCAGCTTTGGAGCTATATGACAAAATTCCAGGCCCTTGGCACATTCTCACATATAGCAGTTCAACTCCTTTCTTAAATAAAACTCAGACATCTAGACTAACGTCAGGAAGTTTGGTCATGATCCACAGAACCTGTCTCTAATAAGAATCCCCTCCTCCTCCTTCATCAATCAGTTTACATTTTTAGTTTTTTTTTCTTTTCATTATATCTGAGCAGCTTGAAACAAAAATAAGTGTGCTATATGCCCAGTTCCCCCAAATACTTTGGGGGTTCAAAATACTTCCCTATAATTATAAAGTAAAAACTCCTTATTCTAATCCTCCAGGGCTGCAGTGGCAAATTTTCATGCCATTATTTATTCTCTCACAGTCTGTTATCAGAAGTCTGAAACCAAGGTATGCAAAGAGCCATGTCACCCCCAAGAGAAATGCCACCCGCCCCTCCCAGCTCCTGGTGACCAATGATGTATTTCCAAATTCCTACTATTCTCCACCATGGTCCACAACCTCCCCATGGTCACCACCTTCCCCCTGGTCTCCACTCTCCCCATGGTCTCCAGGCGCCCTACTGTCTCTGCTCTTCCCATGATGCCCTCTCTCCCTGTAATATCTACATGGCCATCTGTCTGTGTCTCCCTCTATTCTCTCTTCTTCTCGTAAAGACACCAGTCACTGGAGTGAAGGCATCCTCTAAGCCCAGAACAATAGCATTATGATAATACTAATTAATTATATCTACAAGGATCCTATACCCAAACAGGATTGTTAGGGACTGCAGACCCTTAGACCCTGAATTTTCTGTGACCCCTTGCCTGCTGGAGTAAACAACTTGTTTTCCTGTGCTTGCAGATGCTCTGGGCATGAGACCCTCATGAGTTCCTGATGGAAGGGGTATGGTTTCTGGTGGGCCTGCAGCTGAAAAATCCTGAGAGCTAGGGCGTGGCCTATATAAGCTTTCCTGGAACACAATAAGATTGGCATTCTTGTTTCAAGAGTGACCCATGTCTGTGTGTTTTTTACTCCCCAGACCCTTGCCTGACCGTGGTTCCAGCTGGTGCAGGCACCACACAGGATCACATTTGGAGATTCTAGGTTGACACAAATTTGGGTTGAGAAGGAAATGCTATTCAATCCACTATTTCTAAAATTTAGAAATTGGGTCTACAAGAGGGCTCAGAAGTATTCACCAAGCATTTCTAAAACATTTATCATGCTAAATGTAGGCATTTGGCTCTTTACTGAACCTATGTATCATTGCTCTGCCGGCCCTCCTCACACTGATTCCAAGCCTTCTCTCCCAAGGGAGCCATGTGCCAAAAAGGGTATTTCTTTCAGGCTGGAGTTATTTTCACACATTTGTTTTTAAATTAAAACAATAGTAAAGCGCACTGACATTTTGTTCCTGGAGCATGTGGAGTAATATTTTTATGGTTACTCTGGCAACCACCAAAGCAGGGGGGGCAGGAGAGAAGGAGCAGAAGGGCTGGCCCTGGCCACCAGGAGGTGGAAGGAATACCTCTCTCCGGCAAGCTGGCTCAGGTCCTACCAGCATGGAGCCCAGAGTTCAGCTACTGCCCAGAAAATGGCCTGGATCCCTGGTCTGACTCACAATCCTGGGATACACAGATTATTTTCTCAAGAAACTAATGATAAACTAAGGAGCGTAGGAATTAAAGTAGTTCTAAAAAAGAAATGTTTATATAGGGCCAGACATCCTGTCAGCATAGAAAGGGCACTTGCTGGTTGAACTATTTGTAGACGACCAATACACACACTGCCAAGCCCACAGTCCAGCACCACTAATGTGTATCAAGGGCCTGATTTCAAACATGTACCAGATTCTGGGACACAGTCTGAAATAAATCCTACCACCTTTATTACCTTAGAACGCTTTTCGTGATTGAACTGAAACATCAAGGTATTTAAGAAGCACATCTTTGGCATGCACTACCCGTGAAGGGATTTCCCAGAGATTAGCTGAGAGAAGATCCACGCTGAATGTAAGCACTACCTTCCAGACTGAATGGAAACAGGAACACAGAGAAAGTGAGTTGAGCACAAACAACATTCCCCTTGCTCTGCTTGCTGACCTACCCAGATGTGAGCAAGCAGCCTCCCACTACGAAGGTCAGGGGCTTAACCTATGGCCATGCCTGCCTCTCCGTGGTAACTATATCCCCTGAGCACAGGACCAAAACAACCCTTTACTCCCTTAAGCTGATTCCTGTCAAGTTATTTGGTCACAGCAGTGAGAAACATAAGTAATATCAACTTCCGTAATGGCCCTGTGCTCACTGTTCTATGGAGGACTACTGTGTGCACACCCCTCAGCCATGGGCTTTAGAACTATCTTTTAGTGTGCTGTGCTAATCTCCTGCTTCAATAGATTTGTTCATTCCAATCATTGCACGCAATAAATAATACATTACCTCGTATTTTGTGACTGGCTTCTCCCATTTTGTCATAATCCATATTCAACCCTATGATAGCACGTATTATTTTGCTCTTTTTCTGGGTGAATACGCCATCGTATGGGTATATCCATTTTGCTAATCCCTCACCAATTGATGGACACTTGTTTATTTCTAGATTTTTGACTACCATAAATGATTTTGCTATAAAATATACCCTTTGGAGTCCAATCCAACCAAAGTCTCGCCAGGAAGTAAGCATGATGGGTAATGGAATTGTCAGCTTGATTAGACCGAACACTGCAGGCAGCAGTAGGGCCCACCTGTGGGTGTGTCTGTGATAGTAACCCTGAGGAGGACTGACTCGGTGACCCCATCCACCCTAATATGAGCAGGCAGCCGCCACAGAGAGGAACTGTTCTTCCAGCCACACCTTCCCCACTGTGACAGACTGTCTCCCTTGACCACGGGCCCAAATAAACCTCTCCTCCACGAAGGTGTGTTTCTCTGGCATTTGGTCACAACAAAGAGAAATATAAGTGAGTAGGTAAGCAAAGATGTACACATGTGGCCCACGTGTTTTCCCATCCTGAGTATTAAAATGAAAAATAACTGGAGGGAAGGGAAGAAAATCCAAAGCCAATATGCCCTGGTGGCTGGGTGTGAGCCAGCTTCCTGGGGGGTTTGCTCTGACTCCAGCCATGTGCTGCTCACCAGCTAGCCTCACAGCTTTCTTGTACCACAAGCTGAGTTTTCTTATCCATGACAAGGAGGGAGGATTTCTGCTTCTGGGGTTTGTGGTAAGATTTAAATCAGACCATATATAACAAACAGCACTGTAACGTTACCATATGCAAGCCGTTGTCAATGCTGCTATCACTCAGAGATCCAGTCCCACCCCGGTCAGAATTAAGGACATGGGCATGAAGCATAATGACTGGGAACACTGAAAGGCTATGGAAGGCCACATCTGAGGACCAGCCTTCTGTTAAGGAACAGTTGCCAAAGGACACAGAGTCTGGGAGACACTAAGTCACAATGGTCCAGCCACAGAGGGCTAGAGCATGCTGCACTCTTGGTCATATGCGCAGACCTCCTTGACAGCATAGCTGGTCCCTACCACCTAGCAAGAAATTGATCCATTTCCTGCTATTCTACCTCGGTTCAGAATGAAGACAATAACCTGGGTAGAGTCCGAGATTTGAAAAGAAAGGCACATTCAAAGCCCACTCCATAAGACTTTCCAACATTGGGAGAGTACAGGTATACACAAGGAGGAATGTTCGTGATCTATTGTCTGGGTTTCCAGGGGAACCCTGGGGCCACAGGACTTGCCTCCCAGTCTTCACTGTGAACCTCATTAGAGGAGGCCCAATAGCTAATCACCTCCTACCTTAGTGTGTGTTAACTGGGAAAACAGGAGCTGAGTCAGGGCTTCAGGAGAATGACCTGGACCCAGCACTGGGAAGGTGGTGGAAAAGAAACTAGGTTGACCAACCACATGATCAGTCCCACTGTCCCCAGCCGACTCTTCAATGTAGCAACATCAACTTGGTTGAAGGGGAAATTGTTTCGCTCCTCCGTTAGATTAGTCACATAATTAAAATTATTTTAAGATAATGCTCTATTTATATACAAAATCGCTAAGTACAAAGTTGTGTGACTCTATAAGCACTTGAAAATATTTCACATTTACTAAGTGGAAGTGTGAATTAGAACACAGAGGCAGATCAGATTACCTCAGCTCTCAGATGACCATATCTAGAACATAGACAATATTGACACTGAAGGTGTGAGTCATAAACATAGACCCACAGACAGGTGCTTCTATTTATTAATCTATTTTTAAGCATATCAAACATTTGTCAAGTATGAAATTATTCCAAGTAGAACTACTTTTTAAACAAACATTGTTCAGTTGATTGTAAGAGCACCTAAAACTGGATTGACTCCATTTGATTTCTAGTGAGTGGAGGGAATTTTGACATACATTGGCTGACTAGCCAGTCATGTGGTCTGGCTAGACACATGTGGTAGTTTGAAAGAAAATGGACCCCAGAGGGAGTGGCATTATTAGGAGGTGTGGTCTTATTGGAGAAAGTATGACATTTTGGAGGCAGGCTTTGAGGTCTCATATATGCTCAAGATACTGCCCAGTGTCACAGACCACTTCCTGTTGCCTGTGAGATATAGAATTCTCAGCTCCTTCTCCAGCACCATGCCTTCCTGCATGCTGCCATGTCCCACAATGATGATAATGGACTAAACCTCTGAACTGTAAGCCACCCCAATTAAACGCTTTCCTTTATAAGAGTTGCTGTGGTCGTGCTGTCTCTTCAGAGCAATAGAGACTCTAAGACAACATAAAAACTATTATGAAGCTAGAACATAAGCGCTATCATTTCTAGAACAATGATTTTGTGGCAAAAACTGGAGTCCAGGAAACTAGGTCTCCTGCCCTGGCCAAATCACTCAGCAAACGTGTGAAGAATTGTCCTGAAGCAGTTCTAAGTCCAAAGAGTGGAATGAGAGGAGTGTTGCTCTGTCCTTCCAGTGGCTAACCATCTAGCCCCTGACACCAAAATAAAACAGCCAGCCAACCTAGCAGAAATAGCTCCAGGTTTGGTGAGAGACCCTGTCTTAAAAAATAAGGTGGCGAATGACAGAAGACACCAGGACTGACCTCTGCCTTCCACACATACGCAAGAGAGAGAAAGAGAAAGGCTTTTTAAAAATATAACACATACAAGTTTTTAATATGTATGAATATATATATACATCTGATGCAGTTAGCGGATGGTTTACTTCATATCCTCACAGGTAGACTGCGAGGTGAAGTAATTCTAGCTGTTTATTAGTCATCTGAGGGCATCCAATGTCATTTTCTAACTTTTTTTAGAACTATTACCCCAAATACTGAGACTTTAGTCCCAGCTCCTAGAGCCTACACAGGTAGTGTAGAAAGTGCACAAAGCACTTTCTATTTGTAGCGTTCTCTCTCTACCTTGTGGACTCCTAATCCCAACAAGGGCCTCTTCAGTCCTGACTGGCCATGTCAAATTGTTCCAAATTCTGCTGCTTATTTGTAGTTCAAGGACAATGTGTGATTGATGTCCAGTGTCAGCCCTCTCCAGAATCTCCACCTTCCTGCTTAGACCTTTCAATAGGCTGAGCATTCTGTTTATTTTGCATCATCTATTTTCACATAGGTAAATTATTTTTTAGTAACTGGACTTGCAGGATGTTGTGCATGTGAAAAATGGCTGCATGGAAGACTGGAATCACCTGGAAAAAGAAGCACAGAGAAGAATGAAGATGGAAATCATTAAGAGCCAAGCCCTGCCCTCATGTGTCCTTTGTTGGTGGCTGAACCCTCAGCCACCCTGCTAAATGGTCTGGTGCTGATAGAAACTTGTCCAGAAGGAGGTGATAAAAACAGAGTACAGGGAATGGAAAGGAGGCCTGCACAGAGACCTTAGAGCACCAAAGACACGGGGTGACATCACCAGCTCTGACTCAGCTCCTGCTCTCTCCCACACATTCGTGGCTCAGTGGAATCAGTCCCCATAGGTGATTTAGCAAGGTCCTCCTCCACTGTGGAGTTTAAGCCTCCGTGCAAGGACGCAGACAGCTTTTTCATTCTCTCCTTTTTCCCAGCACTCAGGAAAATCCATGTCTCTTTGGAGGGTGAAATCAGGCGTGGGTGCCCCAGCCTTCAAATGACCAACGCATGCTGCCTGAAGAAGGAAAAACTATCTGCCGACCATAATGAAGATGCTATACATTGGAAGTCTGAGTGTTCTTAGAGCAATTTGTAATCTTAGGAAATACTTGGACCATTTTCTTTCATTTTCCCCAATTTTTCAGCTTCTCGTGGCAGAGCGCTTTTTACTAATCTTGAGATATTTGCTATCTCTGAACCACATACAACGTTTCGCTCCCAGGAGTGTTATGAGGACGAAAGTCTGGTCACATACATTCCTCAGAAGGATGGCTTAAAGTAAACCAACACAGCTGACTTTAGAAACAAAGAGCTCTATATGGCAACAGTGTGATGAACATCGCTAATACTTACATTGCACATTTCTCAAAAACACCCAAAACTCGACACATTTTATACCCTGTTCAATAATAATTGTGAAATTGTTGTGAGGACTCGAAAGCATTAAACACTGTGCAAAGAAAATGCCGTGCTTTCTCCCTTTCTATACCACAAAAACAGCCATCAACGCCTTTACCATTCATCTTCCAAACTGCTTACAATATTGAAAACAGACTGCACAGGGTAGCAAAGAGGAATTAACTTGAATGATAAAGCCGTTTAGGAACCAAGATGATCTTCCAAAAAACGGGGGAAATATCATTTACAGCTTTCGATGATCCCAGTCTGCTTAGAAAGAAGAAACATGCAAGAAGGAAAATGTTCTGGGGTGGGGCTGCAGCTCAGTGGCAGAGTGCACACTTAGCATGCCCACAGCCCTGGTTTAACACCCAAGTTACCCCCCAAAGTCAATTGTTTAGATATATTTCAATTTCTTTACCTCTTTTGGCAATAAGCCAGAACCAGTAATGTCTGATGGTTCTCTCTCCCTCCCCTTCTTCCTCTCCCTCTCCCCCCCCCCCGTGTAAAATTTGCTCATTCATTCACTTAGCTATCGGGCAGACTGGGCATCTAATTCATAAAAGAAATGGAAAAAATAGAATAATGAAGACAAACTAAAGTTACTCCTTCACTAATATATATGGTAGGGAATATTATATAATCAAACACACAAAGCCTACTTATCTGAATTTTAGAAACATTTAGGTAATATATGATGGGAGTTAGAGAGATGGCTCAGAGGTTAATAGTACGTTCTGCGCTTGCAGAGGACCTGAGTTCTGTTCCCAGCAGTTTACAACTTCCTATAACTCTAGTTCCAGGGTATCTGACAACTTCTTTTGGCCTTCATGAGCACCTGAGCGCACATAGTATATATTCACACAGAATCACACACATACACATAAATAAAAATAAACCTTAAAAAAACTTGCTGCAAATCTGAAAGGTGGACTTGGAGAGATGATCAGTGGTTAGAACACTGCTCTTCCAGAGGACTCAAGTTGGATTCCCGGCACCACGTGTGGTTCACAGACATCTGTAACTCCAGTCTCAGGGGAATAGGTGGCCTCTTTGGGCCTCCATCCTAAGGGTATTATTATTATCATCATCCATTTTCCCTGTTTTCTCCTCTTGTTCTCCTTTCAATCTGTCCTCAGTGAGGACCTGATAAAGCTGTATGGTTAACCAAAAA